>CAUYPK010074251.1:0-32223 GCA_963574355.1 Loris lydekkerianus
CTGCAATAGCAGATTCCAAACCTGAAAATTTGGTAGACTACGCAGATATTATTTGCAAAATTTTTCAGTGGCACAAATCACTCATGTTACCAGAAAAAAATAAATGCCCCAGCTGTCAAAGAAGCAAGCTTGATTTATTTAATAACGACCACTCTGATATGGGAAGTGTGCTCCTGTTAGTACATAGTCCTGCACACAGCATTCAGCCCCGTGCGTGATCTGTTTTACCACTGGCTGTTGCAAGGTTGTTTTTTTTTTTTGTTTTGTTTTGTTTTTGCAGTTTTTGGCTGGGGCTGAGTTTGATGGGTTTGAACCTGCCACCTCCGGTATATGGGGCTGGCACCCTTCTCCTTTCAGCCATAGGCACTGCCCTATTACATGACTTTTTGTCATTCAAGTCAACCTCCTCCCTTTAGTTTCCTCAATTTACAAATGAGACAAACAGCACTAAATTCCATAATAATGTAAACAATAATGAAAATAAGTTAAATAATATGGCCATGTATTATAAAGATTATACTATGATTAAAAAAGGAACATTGTATCTTAGAAATCATCAGAATTCAATGTTTTAATTAATATTTTTATGATTTATAATATTAATCTTCAAGATTATAAGGGACATTCACAGAAAAGTGATTAGCAGAATATGAACTAAAAATAAAATTGTAGGTCATCTGCTAGCTAAATAGACACTTCTCAGCCAAGGGGACCCCAGACATACCTTAAAATGGAATCCCCAGTCCTCATGGGATGGATAAAATGAAGCACAATTCCACGCGTATGATGTCAATTCTTGAACACTCACGACTCCCCCTACAGCTTGGTGAACATGTGTATTTGAGAAGCCTGCTCAGCCTATAATCCTTTCCCCTTTGTCTCTTCTTTTTATTTACAGTTTTTGGTTGGGGCTGGGTTTGAATCTGCCACCTCTGGCATATGGGGCCGGCACCCTACGCCTTTGAGCCACAGGCGCCGCCCCCACTTTTTCTCTTCTTCGAGGCACATGTGTCTGGCTTCCAGTCCAATCATGGCTTCCCAACCTGTTAGACTGACCACCCAGTAAGTAGCTACCATTTATGAGAAAGAAAGCTCTCCTTTTCTGAACTACGAACCTCATTTTTTTTTTTAGTTAGCAATAACAATATAAAATTTTAGTAAAGTTCTTGATCTCTCAAGATTCATTAAAAAATGGACTGCTACTAATATTTAGGAGTTAAAACCTCAAAGTTAGATTTAACAAAATTTACCCGTATTCAAGTCAAAACGCCCTACCTATGATTCCCCAAATCAGACATTCTTCAAGGACAAGGCTATTAAATCCAGTGGCAGAATGGAGTCTCCCTGAATGCTGGAAGTTTTTGTAGTTTTCATAGGTCAGAAAACATGGGATTACATGAGATGGCTGAAGGACATTGGTGTGCACAAAATTTAACACTACTTCTCATGAAAACATAAAAATCACACATTATATCTAATTTATTACCTAATGGCTTGGAGAAGAGACATGGACAGTTAGCACTCTGAAAGGCCACTTCTTAACTGTGAAAACAGCCAACATAGCGGGATTAATGCTCTTGAGTGGCAAGCAATGGCTTGGAACTTTATAACCTACAGAGACAACCGATTTTCTACTTCTCTGAAGATAGAGTTTCCATTAAGTCAACAAAGCATGACTCCTACAGATGTCCCACAACCATGCTTTGATCTGATGTCTGCAGCCACATACTGATTTATGAATGTGGAATGTTTTAACATAAGACTAAGGATATTCCATAGTGCCTGAAATATAATAAATTTGGCAGCATAGCTCAGTTCCTGGCTCCAAGGTTTGCTGTGAATTAATGAGTTCCTGGTATAGTGAATAACCTCACTCTACCAACTTTAAAATGAGCAGCACCCCCCTGGGATGGCACCTCGAAGGCCAAACCCCCCCCCCAAAAAAAGAACTTTACATTAGTAGTTTCATACAGTTGGCTTTAATGTGCTAAGAAAAAAAGATCTATAATAAAATCTTTAAGAGATTAATGTTGCAAATATTCCTATGAAAATGACGGTGCTTTTGAAAAATAATTTTAACATCTTTGACCCTTAAAAACAAATCAACAAATCACTGACATACATTAGTATATAAATTATTAATATTAATCATGAGTATTAACATTACTATAATTATAATTATATCAAAATATAATTATTATAGTTATAATATCAATACTATTATTATTAATAAAAAGCAGGTTTTGTTTCTTAAAGCAGACCTGACAGATCTCTCTTAAAAAATACTTTTAAATCATTGTTCTTTGTACAGATAAACATCAAAACCAATTTCACTTCTTTAAATGTATCCCATAGTAATAATTACATAATTTCTTATGCAGGACTTCAAAGAAGTGAGTACTCAGGCTTATCCGTTTTACATATGTGAAAAGGGAAAACTCCGTAAGGTCCTACAGGCTTCGTTAGGGACATTTAGCTTACAAATACCAGAACCAGCATTCCTGTTCAAACTTTACTCAAAAATGAAGAAGCTTTCATTTAGAAAGGACTTCTGTCTACAGTATGTTAAATTACTGAAGTTGCACTATATTTAATTTTTATATTTCCGAATACATGGTGATGTCTAGCTATATTGTACCTTCCCTTAAAGGCAGTATACACAAGTTTCCACGGCAGAAATATTTGAAAATACCACACCAAGCCCCAATAAGGCAAAGAGTTACTACAAATATATAAGAATATGTCAGTAGCCAGATGTGCCCAAAGGAAAACCTTAATTTAATGACACTAAGTTTATTCTAGTTTATTTATCTCTGAAGGTGTGAGAAAGGTCTCTCTTGTTTCATCACTCCTCTTCTATGATAACCAGAAAGGATATCAATTATTTTTGCTAGACAGGCTGTCACTGCCCCTGGTAAGTAAATACGTTTTTAGAAGGTTTCATCTGAAAGGAAGTAAAATATATGTCACTTTCCTAATCAACTGTCAAGCATCTTTTATTCTAACATGTTTTCAGAGAGGAAGACAGAATTGCCACTGTGGAAAACTGATAGAAACTTTGGGTGTTTTCTGAAAAAATTACTCAAGATAATATAGTCTTCAAACACGTGGCAATTTAGACAAAAGATCTTTCGTCTCCCAAAAAAGAAAGAAGGGAAATGAAAAGACTTAAGGAAAGTGCATAATTGTACCCTGAGATGTAGTAAATTTTTTATCATTAAGCATCTGTGATGTGATAAATAAGACCAAGAGGTCTTCAAAAAGGTCTCATCTAGTTGACAACTACGTTCATTGCTCAGCCTCTGTCTGAGGAAGGCTTCCTCAGAAAGGCAGGCTGGACTCGGACCACTGCGGGGCTCTCGTGCCCAGCTAAGTCCCAGACAGACAGAAACACACAGTCTGATCTGTGTCTCTTGATCTGCCCTGAATTTTTGTGCTCTGTATGTGTGTGCTTAAGAATAAAATGTAAATGTGTGTCTAGAAGAACACAGGAACCCAGAGACCAGCAAGGAAACAGTAAATACGGAAACCCAGGGAGACGCTGCCTTTGACGGTCTGCCTGACAGAGAGCCAGGGCAGACCATTAGCCACAAACTAGCTAATTTATTTAGAGACCCAAATGGGAGCAGACAAGAGAAACGGTGCCAGCAAATCCTGTTTCAGGGCCCTACCACGATGGGTGCTTCCTTATCTATTTAATAGAAAGAGTTTTGAGCACCATTCTGTCAATTTAACACACAAAATGGGAAGCGTATGCAAGGAAGACAGGAAGAAAAAGATAAATAGGAAGATACAAGCAATTTTGCTATCATCTGGCTCCAATTCATGTT
The DNA here is from genome assembly GCA_963574355.1 of Loris lydekkerianus. Lineage (NCBI taxonomy): Eukaryota > Metazoa > Chordata > Mammalia > Primates > Lorisidae > Loris > Loris lydekkerianus. The sequence continues at coordinate 3,831 of CAUYPK010074251.1, forward strand.
CTGTTTGCCTGTCAAACAAGACTTAAAGATCACTGTGATCTTGGTTTCTTTCCATTAGTGCTATAACTTGAACTATTTTAATAAGAGAGGAATCTGCATGCAGTTAGCTCAATGCTGGTGAAACGTTGGAACGTTGGTGCCCTCTCTGATTTGAGCCCAAGACAGGCCAATAACCAGCTAGACGCTAATCCTCTTGGGAAAGTGGGCTTAGGACCATGCAATTATATTAGTTTGACATATTTATTTCTAAAACCAGAAACGTAACTTTTTTCTTTGCTATGTCAGGTTGGTTTCTCTGGATTTACGCAGTTTAATCATTTATTCTGTTCTCTTCTTGACAGTCACAGCTGTCAAGAAATACTCTTAAATTGTCAACCCTGGGCCAAAATGAAAATCTCTAGATTAATGAAAAACTTAAACTATACTTTTTAATAAAAAGAAAAATCATTCATATGAGGGTATGTTGTCAATATATTTAAAGGTCATTATATTCTTAGTGGAATTCAACAGAAAAGGACAATTCTAAGATATCTGACAACTAGGCTAAAAACATTTTTAAAAAGTTCAAACTCAGCCAGGCGTTATGGCAGGCGCCTATAGTCCCAGCTACTCGGGAGGCTGAGGCAAGAGAATCACCTAAGCCCAAGAGCTGGAGGTTGCTGTGAGCTGCGGCTCCACGCCACTCTACTGAGAGTGACAAAGTGAGACTCTGTCTCTAAAAAAAAAAAAAAAAAGAAAGAAAAAGTACAAACTCTTCCAGGGGTCTGAAGAGCTAATAACTACACTATATACTCATATATATAACTTCTTTAATGCAGTAAGCTCGTAACAGAAATTAAAAGATTAGAATAAAATACTTTAATGAATAAAACTTGCAGTAATACTAATGAGAATTTTATTTTATTTTTTTGAGACCGAGTCTCACTCTGTCGCCCAAGCTAGAGTGCATCATAGCTCACACAAACCTCAGCACTAGGGCTCATGCGATCCTCTTGCCTCAGCCTCCCAAGTAGTTGAAACTACAGGTGCCTGCCTAAGTTTTTTGTATTTTTAGTAGAGACAGGGGTCCCTCTCTTGCTCAGGTCCCAAACTGCTGAGCTCAGTGGATCCACCCAGCTTGGTCTCCCAGAGTGTTAAGATTATAGCTGTGAGCCACCACACCTCACCAGAATTACTTTTTTTTTTTTTTAAAGACTATCTTTGTTAACTTTTTATTCAGTTTGTCTTATTAACTGACTATAGAAACCAAATAAGGATTAAATAAGGAGGAAGGACTGATAATCCTACTGTAGAATTTTTAAAAAGTTGTATTGCTATATTCAGGAAGCCATGGATGACAGTCAATTGTCTCCCATAGCACATCCACCCCCGGTGTCACTCACGAGTGGGACATAGATAGTCAGTGGTGCTCTGATTTCACATTTCCAATTATGTCAGGCTGCTGACAGCTCTGGAGACTTCTGATTGCACAGTTCTTCTGTGAAGACAACCATGCCTTATAATCTAGCCTACTGGCTGAGCACGAAATAGAGCAAGCACTAAGAGAAAGTGACACGCAGCAGATTCTGTCACTAACCTTGCCCATTCAAAGTGAACAAATACCTTTTTATTATATTTTAATTAGCATGTTCAGTTGGAAAGCTAGTTTTGAGTTTCATTAGCATTTTCAAAGCTTACATCAAGTCGCACTAATGGCAAATTGATGACTCTGTGTAATGGAGATGGCCTATAATTATATTTTAATCAGTAAATAACATTTAACAGCATTTTCAGTTGGCTGATGCAGTCTTCACAGACAAGCTCCTGGAAAGAGAGCACTTAGCAACAGCAAATCAAAGGCAGGCCTTGGATGAAGACATTAGGCGTACACATCACACCCGCTGTCACTCCAAGAGCTTGTCAAAAATCGATTCATTCTAGTGATCAAAGCTGAGAAATCGTTCCTCAGCCTGCTTCCTATCAATAGATAGTTTTGTGTACTGAATCATATACACAAAAATAAGGTGCAGCAGAAGTAGAAAGTATTAGGAGCTTGGCTTCCAAAACAATATTGAAAATGGATTTCTGTCCAATGAGAAAGGATAGGCTTAAATAGAACACAGCACCAAACAGAAGGGCTGAGCCTTGCAGCACAATAAAAACAATCAATGAAGTTTTTTTCTAAGTTTCAATGTGTAAAAAGCAAGGAGGGGGCTCAGATTTTTCAGAATGAGGATGTGACATAAACCTTGATAGAGGTTTCCTTTTCAAATGTCTTATCAAGGAATATTTTGCTTCTGATCTCTGAGGATATTTTATGTGCAACTGTGTAAGGTAATATGAGTAAATTAGCTAGTTTGTGGCTGATATGTGTCTTTTCTTTTACTCAAATGAAACAAAGTTCAATTTGTCAGAACCACCTAGACATAGCCAGAGAATAAGCAGACAAATTCCCTTCACAGGGAAGGGAGCAGAAATATACCAGGTGTCCAAGTCGACCATCTTCCTTCTATAGGGTTAAAAAAAAAAAAAAAAAAGTATGTTACACCTTTGTGTAGAAAATATTCCCTAGTTATTACTGTAAAATTTTCAACTAAAATTGAACCACACAGAACTATTCCAGTAAGAATTGAGCAATCAGTCATAATTACAGCCAAAATAAATGAATTAGAAAATAGCTGATTTAAAGAGGTCATACACAGTGTAAGCTTTAATTTGAAATTAATAATGGCCTGACTTGTTCCTGTTAACAATTTTTTATTAGAATTGAATAAAGATACTACCTGGAAGTAATTTTTTTTTTTTTTTTTTAAATTTTAGGGCTATATCCTCCTAATAATTGGAAAAAAGTTGAAGAAGATGAGAGACATGGTTATGGTCCTCTGTGGTCCCTTTCTAATTATATTATAAAGAAAATTGCCCATGTTGATGATAGTCTAATGAGAGACAGAGAAATCCCGAGGTTAGTAAACCGGTATGCTTCACACAGTTATCTTTTCTTCCCAGGAGATCCTTCCTACAGATAGGTGCATTGTACAGTCTCCATTATTTCAAAGCCTAAATAAGTAGTTATGATCTCTTTGGAACTGCTTCAGGAGTCTGCCCTTTGGAAAACATACATTCCCCTCTAAACAAAGGAACACTGGGGTCCCCTGAACCCTGGAAGGCCTCTTTACATTAGCGTCATCCCGACATGGAACACTGCCCAGGCCTCGAGCTTTTAGAGTAAGCACATAATTATGTTTCATTGCTTATCCTTTGTCTGTCCCAAAGGAAAATAAATTCTAACCATAATTTACTCTCCTCCTGAAGCTCTACATCACACGCCCCTTATGATTAGATGCACAACATTAGACTCTTAGAATTATGTGTCTCATATTAATGCTGGATTGAATGTGTCCCAGAAACCATACTTTTGTAACAACAGAAGTTAGACTTAGCATGACCAGCTCCATTTGCTGCTTTAATATCCTTTGGATCAAAAGATTCTGCTTATCTCTGCTCCTGGTCCACCTAATTAGGAAGAATTTATTTTGTGGTCCAATTCTAGAAAAAAGGGGATAATCATCCCTTTCCCAAAACACACACCTGGAGAGATAAGAAAAGTAAGCACACAAGTGACAACAAGTCTATGTTAGAGACTTATGGAAACATCATGACCCAACCTACATCATCCAAAGTCAACTGGCCAACAGCAAAGAAGTTTCACAATCCCCTGGAGCCCTCCCTGCTGCCCAGTGTTGCCCAGCCATTAGCCATATCTTACAAATCCCCTATTCCTCCTCCCCTTAACATAAAAAGAGCCCGAAGGTCACACTAGCTGAAGAGTGTTCTGTTGGACACTGCTGCCACCTGCTCAGTGTCCCAGCTTTCTGAGTCTGTCAACTTACTGGCGGCCACGTGTCAAGTACTATGAACTTTGAGTCAGCTATAGTTTCAAAAATCTTTTTTAGAAACTTAAAGTCTTGTTATGTTAAATAAAGTAATAATCATAAAACATCTCAGTTATTTATATGGTATAGAAATGCTAACTATATTGAGATCTGTTTTCACCCACAAATACACACATAAAACAATTGCTTACTTCTTAGGGTTTTCACTGGAAATTAGAGTTACTAAGAGTTAAAATTGTAGTTAATATAAATAGTTTTAAAACTATTAGCTATAAGAAGAACAATCCTACAGACAGAGCATATAAAGAAATAAGATGTGAAGGAAGTTGGAAGTAATTTTTTTTTTTTTTTTTACATGAGAACTTTGTGTCGTCAAAATGGAAAGGGAGAAAAGATATTAATATTTTTGTCATAGAGTAGAATGCTAATATAAAAAGGGAAGTATAGGACAAACTGAAGGTTTAAAACATTAACTGCCATGTGAGTTGTATGTAACTCATGCTAGTTTTGAGCCCAGAGGCCCCTGAAACTTCTACTCTTTGTTTTCACTGTCAATGGGCACATCCCCCACCCCCACCTCCTGCCACCTGCTCCAGGGCTGGCCTGACCAAGACAGCCACACACGTGGTCCTGTGTTCTCCAATTACCAAAACTCCAGTTGTGCATTTTGCCTTAATGTTCGCCTGGCAGCTCTTTGAATAAAATCAATACAGTAATATGAGGTGACGTGACATTGCTGCACATCTTTACGGGGTATGATTCAGAGGCCATCATCCAGGACGACACGAGGTCCGTTCAAGACAGAACAAAATACTTGTAGAGGGGCAAAAGACTCAATTCTCAGAAACCAGTTCAGTAACTAGGTTACGGGACAGCTGCTTGGCAGCCATAAGTGGTGAGATTGGGGAGAAAAGACTCCAGGCACCTCTGGCTTGTGGCGGGGAGGTAGCAGAACACTTCAGTATCTCAAGAGGAGGCTGAGAGAAGCAGTGAAGTGGAAAGTACTTGGGTGGGGGCAGAGGCACCAGTGCAGCTGCGGGTGCACCTGTGGCTGGAGAGGTGATGACAGTTTGCATACAGAGAAGCCCGGCCCTGTGGGGGGGAAGGGTTGGACCTGGGCACTTGGTTAAGTTACCTTGGCAGAGCGAAGGTGAGTGATTTTGAACAGGGCCCAGGGTCCAGGACTGAGCCACCCAGGTAGACTGGAGCTCTCATTGTTGGGCTGCAGGCTGGGCGGTCAGTGTGGGAAAGCTGCCTTGCAGGCTTGGCCCTCCCTCCTAGAGAGAGGCCAGTTCTGGTGCACCTGATACAGTGGGGCAGCCATTTCTGGAGAGATCTGCGTGACCATGCCTTCCTGGGACAGCCACTGCTTAGCCAAGGGACATAGTTAAGAAAGGTCAATGCATGTCTATTAAGTGGACTGAGAAGAGCTTCAAGCGCCCAATGCTGTGGGGACTGAGGGCAAAGAAGTCAGGAAGATGGTACCACGTCTCCTCAGCAAGACAGAGGCCTCCAGTCTCCATCTCATACAGTTGTATCAGCGTTGTGATTAGCACCTCATACCCCAGAAGATCACCTGCTACCCAGGCAATATACAGCAAGATATATACATATAAGATATAAACTATATATAGCAAGATATGAACTATATATGTATATATATGGTTTATTTTTCTTTTGAAAAATGTTTTTCAACTTTTCCCCTTAGATTTTTCCTTTTATTTTTTCTATTTTTTCACGTAATTATAATTTTTCATTCTCTTCTTCTTGAATAATAAGGGCTTCATTTTGGCAACTTTTTATGCCCCTGTTATCCCCCCTCCCCAATTTTATCCCGTAAGGTTTTTGTTTATTTATTTTGATTTATAGTAATTTTGTTTTTTGTCTCTATTTGGAGGAGGTGGGGCTTTGTGTCTGCTCAGGCTGGTAAAGAGGCTCTTAGCTGTGCAGAAGTTTTATAGTTTGATTAGATCCCAGTAATGGATTTTTGGTGTTACTTCAGTTGCCTAGGGGGGGTCCTCCACATAAAATATTCTCCCAGGATGATTTTTTCAAGTGTTTTCCCTGTACTCACTTCTAGTATTTTTATAGTTTCATGCCTTAAGTTAAAATCTCTTATCCAGTGAGAATCAATTTTTTTTTTTATGGTGAAAGGTTAGGGTCTAGTTTCAGTCTTCTATAGGTTGCCAGCCAATTCACCCAGCACCATTTGTTGAATAGGGAATCTTTTCCCCACTGAATGTTTTTAATTGGTTTGTCAAAGATCAAATAATGGTAAGTAGCTGGATCCATCTCTTGGTTCTCTATTCTGTTCCAAACATCTACTTCTCTGCTTTTGTGCCAGTATCATGCTGTTTTGATCACTATAGATTTATAGTATAGGCTGAAGTCTGTGGCATCGTGATACCTCCTGATTTGTTTTTATTTCTGAGTAATGTATTAGCTATTTGAGTTTTGTTGTTGTTGAGACAGAGTTCCACCCCATGCGCTGAGCAGAGTGCAATGGCACAACCTCAGACTCAGGCTATGGGTTTCCCACTGCCTCAGCCTCCAAAAGTCTCTGAGAGTACAGGTGCTCGCCATGGTGCCTGACTGGGTTTTTCATTTTTTTATGAGTAGGGGTCTCATTCTTGCTCAGGCAAGTCTAGAACTCCTGATCTCAAGCAATTCTCCCTCCTCAGGCTCCCACAGTGCTGGTATTACAGGCATGAGCCACTGCACTGGATCGAGGTTTTTTCTGATTCCATATAAAATTAAGCACTATTTTTTCAAGCTCTTTAAAGTATGACAATGGTGCTTTAATAGGGATTGCATTAAATCTGTAGATTGCTTTGGGTAGTATTTTAATAATTTGATTATTCCCAGCCATGAACACTGTTATGTTTTTCCATTTGTTAACATCTTCAGCTATTTCTTTTCTCAGAGTTTCATAATTCTCTTTTTAGAATCTTTCACATCCTTTGTTAGGTAAATTCCCAGATATTTCACCTTCTTTGGCACTACTGTAAAGGGAATAGAGTCTTTGAGTATAATTTCAGCTTGACTATTGTTGGCATATACAAAAGTTACTAATTTATGAGTATTGATTTTGTATCATGAGATGCTATTGTATTTCTTTATCACTTCTAAGAGTTTTATAGTTGAGTCCCTGGGATTTCTCAGGTATAGGATCATATCATCACCAAAGAGTGAGAGTTTAATCTCCTCTGACCCCATTTAGATACCCTTGATTGCCTTCTTTTGCCTGATTGTAACGCCTAAGACTTCCAGTACTATGTTGAAGTGGAGACAATGGGCATCCTTGCCTGGTGCCTGATATGAGTGGAAATGTTTTCAATTTTACTCAATTTTATATGATATTGTCTGTGGGTTTGCTGTATATAGCCTCTATAAGTTTAAGACATGACCCATCTAAAGCTATTTTCTTAAGTGTTTTCATCATGAAACAATGCTGGATATTATCAAAAGCATTTTTTGTATCAATTGAGAGAATCATATAGTCTTTGTGTCTTATTGTATTTATGTGATGTATTATATTTATAGATTTATGTATGTTGAACTTTTTGTGTAATCTTTTATTCCTTCTTGCTCTTCACTCTTCTCTTCCTTTTAGTCCTTTATCAAAAGGACACTTCAACATCTTAAGTCAGAGGCACGGCAACTTAAAGAGCAGGAGGAAGTGAAAGGAAAAAGTAGGGCAAGGAAACAGACAAAAAGAAAACACTCATGAGGAAGAAACAGCAGATAAATCCTGGCAACACAGACCAAAGCAAACTCCCAATAAGAGATAATGAATTAGCTATTGCAGAGAATTCTATCTATAAAGAAATGTTAGAAATGACAGAAAGGGAATTTAAAATATGAATGGTAAAAACAATGAAGGAAGTGCTGAGAAATTATAAATAGCCAAAAGGAAATCCAGAAACAGAATCCAATAAGAGATGAATGATATGAAGAATATAGAAATGACACAGCAGAGCTTAAGGAATTGAAGCAGTCAATCAGAGAACTTAAAGATGCAGTAGAAAATATCCATAACAGATTAGACCATGCACAAAAAAAAAAAAAATCTCAGAGGTAAAGGATAAAGCTCTTGAGCTAACTCAGCAGTTAAAGAGACAGAAAAAAAGAGAGAGAAAGCAGAATGTTTACTGAGAGAATTATGGGACTTCACAAAGCAGTCAAACACATCAGTTATAGGTATCCCAGAAGGAGAAGAACACCCCCGAGGAATGGAAATCATACTAGAGGATATCATAAATGAAAACTTTCCAAGTATCATGAAAGATCCCAATACACTCCTTTCAGAGGGATATCAGACCCCAGGTCTTCTCAACTCAAAGAGAGCTTCTCCAAGACCCATTGACAGGAACCTGTCCAAATTCAAGGTAAAAGAGAAGATTCCGTAAGCAGCCAGGAGTAAGTGCCAATTGACCTACATGGGCAAATCCATCACGGGAGACTGCAGGCTTGTCAAATGAAACTTTTCAAGCCAGAATAGAATGGTCATCTATCTTTACCATACTTAAACAAAACAATTTCCAGGCCAGAATTCTTTACCATGCTAAGCTAAGCTTTAAAACTGATGGAGAAATCAAATAATTTTCTGATATGAAAACTTAAGGAAGTTTGCCACAGCAAGACCAGCTCTACAAGAAATACTTAGGACTATAATCCACATGGACCATCACAAGAGACCACCAGCAAACTAAACACCCAGAAACTAAAGGACAAAACCACAATGACCCCAAAGATAAAACTAACCAATGGACTTTTACAAAATATCATGAATAGAACTCCATCATACTTACCAATTCTCTCAATAAATGTTAATGGTTTGAATTCCTAACTGAAGAGGCATAGGCTGACTAATTGTTTAGAAAAGCACATTTGCTGCCTTTAGGAAACACACTTAGTCTTGAAAGACAAAGTAAAACTCAAGGTTAATGTACAGAAAACAATTTTTCAGGCAAATGGAAATTAGAAGAAAGGAGAGGTTGCAATCCTATTTTCAGATATAAGTGTACTTAAAGCAACTAAAGTTAAAAAAGACAAAGATGGACACTTCATATTGGTCAAGAGAACAATACAACAAGTAGACATTTCAATTCTAAATATTTATGCACCCAACTTAAATGATCCCAGATTTTTGAAATAGACTTTAATTAGTCTGAGGAATATGATATTCTATAACACCATAATGGCAGGAAACTTTAACACTCCTCTTACAGATGTGGATAGATCCTCTAAACAGAAACTAAACAAAGATATAAGGGACTTAAATGTGACCCTTAATAGTCACATATGGAATACTTCATCCCAGACTAACGAATATATATTATTATTCTTGGTCCATGGAACAGTCTCCAAAATAGATCATATCCTAAGACACAAAGCAAACCTTAACAAAATCAAAGGAATTTAAATTGTACCTTGTATCTTCTCAGACTACAAGGCAATAAAGGTGGAACTGAACTGCAACAAAAACTTTTATTCCCATCCAAAGTCATGGATATTAAACAACCTTATGATGAATGACTCTTGGGTCAATGAAGAGATAAAAAAGGAAATCATTAACTTCCTTGAGAACAACTATGAAGACAGCTACCAAAACCTGTGGGACACTAAAAAAGCAGTCATGAGAGTGAAATTTGTCACATTAGATGCCTATATCTGAAAAACATAAACAGAGCACATCAGAAATGTAATGAATCTTCTTAAATGGAAAAGGAAGAGAAATCCAATCCCAAACCTATCAGGATAAAACAAATAACCAAATTTAAATCAGAAATAAATGAAATTGAAAATAAAAGAACCATTCAGAAAAATAATGAAGCAAATAGTTGGTTCTTTGAAAAGATAAATAAAATAAATAAACCACTGGCCAGAGTAACCAGAAATAGAAAAGTAAAATCTTTAATAACCTCAGTCAGAAATGAAAAGGGAGAAATAACAACTGATACCGTAGAGATTCAAGAGATTATTTCTGACTACTACCAAAAACTCTAGGCCCATAAATTTGACAATGTGGAGAAAATAGACCAAATACTTGGAATCACACCATCTTCCTACACTTAAATAGGAAGAAATAGATCTCTTGAACACATCAAGGTCTGAGATCACAGAAACAATAAAAAAAGCTTCCAATAAAAAGCCGCCTTGGACCAGATGGCTTCACATCAGAATTCTATCAAACCATCAAAGATGAGCTTGTACCTGTACTACAGAACCTATTCCAAACATTGAGAAGGAAGGAACCTTTCCCAACATGTTCAAGAATGCAAACATCACCCTGATACCAAAACCAGGAAAGGACCCAACTAAAAAGGAAAACTACAGACCAATTTTACTAAGGAATATTGATGCAAAAATACTCAACAAAATCTTAGCTAATAGATTACAGCTATACATTAACAAAAATTATACATCACAATCAAGTAGGCTTCATCAAAGGGATGCAGAGCTAGTTTAACATATGTACATCCAAAAGTGTAATACATCATATCAATGGAAACAAAAACAAAGACCATATGATCCTCTCAACAGATGCAGAAAAAGCATTTAACAAAAATCAGCACCATTTTCTAACAAGAACACTTAAGAAAATAAGAATAATTGGCACATTTCTTAAGCTGATTGAACCCATCTAAGGCAAACCCACAGGTAACATCATACTGAATGGCGTAAAACTGAAAGCTTTTCCCTTAGAACTGGAATCAAACAAGGATGTACTATCACCACTATTATTGAACACATTGGAAGTTGTAGTCAATGCAATCAGGCAAAAGAAGGGTACAAAGGGCATCCAAATGGGGGCAGGGGAGGTCAACCTCTCATTCTTTACTGATGATATGATCTTGTACTTAGAAAACCCCAGAGACTGAACCATAAAACTCCTGGGAGTAAAATACAGTAATGTCTCAGGATATTAAATCAATATCCACAAATCAGTAGCCTTTGTACATGTCAGTAACAGCCAAGTTGAGAAGCAAATCACAGACACAATTCCCTTCCCAGTAGCTTCAAAGAAAATGAAATACTTAAGAAAATACCTAATAAAAGAAGTGAAAGATCTTTCCAAAGCAAATTATGAAACCCTAAGCAATGAAATTGCAGAAGACACTAACAAAGGAAAGAACATACCAAGCTCTTGGCTGGGAAGAATTAACATTGTCAAAATGTCTATTCTTCCCAAAGCAATCTACTTATCCAATGCAATCATCATTAAAATATCAACACCATACTTTGAAGAACTGGAAAAAATAGTACTTCATTTTGTGTGAAATCAGAAAGAAACCCCAGATAGCTAAGGCCATTCTTAGTAATGAAAACAAAACCCTATTAGACTTCAGGCTATATCACAAGTCCACAGTAATTAAAACAGAATGGTATTGGCACTAAAATAGAGACACAGACATATGGAACAAAATAGAAAGCCAAGAGATGAAACAAGTCTCTACTTGCCATCTGATCTTTGATAAACCAAACAAAAGCATACAGTGCAGAAAAGAATCCCTGCTCAACAAACGGTGCTGAGAAAACTGGATAACCACATGTCAAAGACGGAAACGTGACCCACACCTTTCACCCCTGACAAAAATTAACTCAAGATGAATAAGAGACTTAAATATAAGACACTAAATGACAAAAATCTTCAAAGAAAGTGTGGGAGAAACTCTTAATGATGTTGGACTGGCGGAAGATTTTATGACAAAGGCTTCAGCAGTCATCCCAACAACAGAAACTAACAAATGAGAATTAAGCTAAAAATCCTCTGCACAGAGAAGGACACAAAAAATAAAGCAAAAAGACAGCCTTCAGAATGGGAAGAGATATTTGCATGGTATGAATCTGACAAGGGGTTGATAACTAGAATCTATAGAGAAGTCAAATTAATCAACGAAAAAGAGTAACAATCCCATCTACCTCTGGGCAAGAGATATGAACAGAACCTTCTCTGATGAAGACAGACCATTGAATGACTAACAAACATTTGAAAAAATGCTCATTTTCCCTGATAGTCAGAGAATTGCAACTCAAAACCACCTGAGATATCACCTAATCCCAGTGAGAATGGCCCACAGCACAAAGTCTCAAAGCTGCAGATGCTCATGTGGATGTGGAGAGGAGGGAACACTTCCACACTACTGGTTGGACTGCAAACTAAAACGATCTTCTTGGAAAGACGTATAGAGAATCCTCAAAGAACTCAAATTAAGATTTCCCACTTGATCCTACAATCCTATCCCTCACTAGGCATCTACTTAGATGAAAAAAAAAATCATTTTACCACAAGGACATTTACATAAGGACTGTTTATCACAACTCAATTTACAATTGCCAAAGTGTGGAAACAGCCTAAATGCCACCAACCCAAGAATGGATTAACAAGCTGTGGTATATGTATACCATGGAATACTATTCTGCCATTAAAAAATGTAGACCTTACAGACTTTGCATTACCTGGATGGAAGTAGAACACATTATTCTTAGTAAAGAATCAAAAGAATGGAGAAGCATGAATCCTACACACTCAATTTTGATATGAGGACAATTAAGGATGTGGTGGGGGTAGGGGAAGGGGAGAGCAGAGAGAAAGAAGGAGGGAGGGGTGGGGAAAGGAAGAGCAGAGAGAAAAGAGGGAGGGAGGGAGTGCGGTCTTGGTGTGTGCCACACCTTTGGGGGGCAAGACACAATTGTAAGAGGGACTTTACCTAACAAATGCAATCAGTGTAACCTGGTTTCCTGTACCCTCAATGAATTCCCAACAATAAAAAAAGTATGTTATGAGTCACATACAACTCACATGGTAACATGGCATGCAGTGTAGAAAGAAATCCTAGGGCTGCGTGAGTTGCATGTAACTCATGCACAGAAAATAAAAAATAACAAAACATTCAATTAGAAAGGATCATCTTGTCTTTGATGTTTTTATTCTATTTTCACAATAAAACACTGTGGCCTAAAGGAAAACAATTTGTTTTTCTAGTGTGATAGCCCATGTATTAAGCAAGTTGCAGAAGGTTTATGAAAGACTGACCTTAATGTGTGCTCAAGTTGGCTAAACTTAGAAAACTTATTTATAAGTTTTCCTAAACATGAAGCATTTATATCAAAAGTACATAGAGCAGGGCAGGGTCCTGACCCCTGTGCTAAAACAACAGTTTTCTGGGAGCACTGATATGCTCTTTAATGGAAGATTGTTACACCTTTCAAAGGGTTTACAGAAATCATATTTTGTGTGGTGAAGATGATTAAAATAGGATGGGTTTGTTTATGAGCTTTTATTATTGGCTTTAGCATTAATAATATTCTGATGCAAAGGAGGAATTTGGTTTTGTGTAGCAGTAATAAGCAACAGTCAAAGGCTTTTGTTCACCCACTGAATAAACTCCAAAACCAAAAGTGGGGGAGAGTTTACCTTGTGCCGTCTTTACTGAATCTCGATTTTCTGGGAAACTGCATCTTTATCAGAATAAAGGTTTTTGCTTTTTGAAATCTCTGAATTATCACTTTCATTAATTGGACAACATCATTTTAGAAAGAACAAGTGATGGAGAATTTTAAACCTTTAATATTTGACATTACTTTGCAAATCAAATTTCAAATTCTTTAAAATCTTTAAAAATGATTTGTTTAATCTTTCCCAAAAGAAAGCTCTGGAAATGCACAAGAGACACTTGTTTGATGTCTTTCAGTCACAGGAGAAGTATTGTCATATAAGAAATGGTGTTTAGCTTTCTTTGAATTGTATTTGTATGGATGTGTTATTAGAATGTCTCCCAAAATTACCTGAGATTCCAAAAATTCTGATATGTCTTGATATATGTTGTCACATGTAATTATGGTTATTATGTTAAAACACATGCCATTGAAATAACCAAATTTCCTTGTCAACTGAATTTTTAACTATAACTATTCTAAGCCCTTGTTATTCACAGACAAGTATTGTTTTACTTTGATTCTTCTTAGAAAGCAGTTTATAATGAGTTACAGTCCAAATTTTACTTTTTCTTCAAGGAAATTCATGAGTACTCTTAAATAAAAGTTTTTGATAACTTTGGAGATTCCATTACTGAAGTAAGTAAAAACTTTCAAAACACCAATAAAAAAGTGCCCCCTAACTCCGTTGAAATAATAAAAGTTATGCGTTCATGAGCATGGCTAACCCAACATCAAGCACAACAGAACCACACGAAGCTCACTAAATGGACAGGAGACTGACGATAGCTACGACTTTTATTTAAAACATTGCTGATTCCTTCTATATTTCATTTATTGGAATCAAGAAAGTATCTTTTAGGTATTTTATAGCTTACAGCAATTGTGTAAATACACTTTGTAACAAAAATTGAAACACCTGCCTTTCTCTCTACCTGATGAAGGGTCACGGTTCTCAGCACCCCAGAAAGGCGGCTTTGTCTCATATGTGCTCCTTGTGGTAAGACTCTAAGATGGGAAAATTCCATTCTCGGCTATAAGTGAGACTCGGAATTCCTCCCTGCTTGCTAAAACAGCAGAGATGCAGGGGTTATTTCTTCCCCACTAGCTGAAAAGGCCTTGAGAAATGTTTCCCTGGGGTCCCGGCCAAGTCATGGCTGGAGATTTTAGCACCTGTCTGGAGATAAACTGTTGCTCTTCACTCCCTAACTTCAAATTTTACAAAAGTTTCATTTAACCTGTTAGGGAGGTGGGCGAACAGAAACAGACAGCCTGGTGTCCTTGTAGTTTATAAGTTATATGCTCCAGAATTAGAAATGACGTATATGTGCTTTGCAACATTTATGCTGAGAAGAAATTTTTTATATCAGTCTCAGTTAATGCTTTTGTTCTTTATTCTTACTTGTTCTTATCTGATGGGTTTGGATATATAATACAGTGAATAAAGATGAACAATCACGCCTTCCCTTAATAAATAATTCATTTCGTCTGCAGTGATACCTCTGTATCATTGATTGGGCTAGCGGACAGTAACACCTAATTTCTCCAAAGTTTGGAGAGAATTCCTACATATTCTTATTTTGTGGCAATCTATTATTTGCATAAGTTTGATAAGAATCTGTTTTCTTTAACAGGATGCGATTGGAGGCACTTCATTTCACCAAGGCTTTGACTGCATATTTTCTGATATGACCAGGCTGCTTTGAAGAACGGAGGTTAACTTCATAGAGCTGATAAGTCCCTTGGGAAGACTGCGTATGGCACTTCGTCTATTGTTCCCATTCAAGGTTTATGACCTGGCAGTAACTAAACAATGTTACTTTTTTGTCCTGAGACTCAAGACATTTTTGGGACCTGGAAGACAGAAATTCACCCCATTAATTTCAAGCACAGTCTGGTAAATCCTTGGCTTTACTTCTTAGCCTCAGAAGGACTTAGAGAATTCTAATCTGGCCAGGCACAGCGGCTCACACCTATAATCCTAACACTTTAAGAAGCCAAAGGATTTGAGACCAGCCTGGGAAACACAGAATCTATACAAAAAAATTAAAAATCAGCTTGGAGTGGTGGTGTATACCTGTAGTTCTAGCTAGTCAGAAGGCTGAGGCAGGAGGATCGCTCAGGTCAGGGAGTTTAAGGTTGAAGTAAGTGATTATGCTACTGCATTCTAGCCTGGTTAACAGGAGAAGACCTTTCTCCAAAAGCAGAACAATGTCTACTGTGAGATTTCTTCAGAATGTTCCAGTAAAGGATCTTATATGGCCAATCTCTATCCTTCCCACACTTGATGCAAATAATAAGGTCAAGTAGAACAGCACAAAAACTAATCTTCAGCAATAAATTGGTATTACTATATTGTCTCTTTGGTAGAAATGGGAAACTGGAGAGAGAAAAAATGATTCAGAGAAAAATTATAGCATGCCTGTTATTAGATTCCAGCTTTGATGATTAAGTTTTTTTAAAATAACAATAACAATGTTTAAGATAAGGATTAGAAACAAAAACCTTGTAAGAAAAAAGGAACATAAATACATTCAGAAAAGGAATCAGACAATTGTTTCATTGAAATAATGAGCAATAATAATAATAATGCAAAGAAAGTAACACATTGTCAAATAAGATTATGTCTATTATAGAATGCTTTGACTCTGAGATTCAGTATGGAGTCATCAGTTAACTTTTTTTTTAAGTATAAAAAATAGACAACTAATATTTATAAATAAAAGTATAATTTCAAAAAAAATCATGCTAAATCTTATAGACAATAGAAAAAGAAGAAATACATCAAAATCATTCTACTTGATATAAGTGCACTTGATATTAAAGTTGGAGAAAATATGCTATTATAAAGGAGAAATTACAAACATAAGTCACTTATACAATATCCTAAACAACATATTAACATGTTAAGAATTAATGTTTAAGTAATATACTTTGATCAAAATTAAAACCAATTTATGTAAAAATTAGTCACTATTTTCTTTTTTTTCTTGTTCTTTTTTTTCCCGTTTCCTCTGCCTCAGCCCTTCCCCCTTCTCTGTCTGCTCTCCCCTTCCCCCATGCCCCACCATGTCATTAATTGTCATTAATTGTCTTCAAATCAAAATTGAGTACATGGGATTCATACTTCTCCACTCCTGTGATGCTTTACTAAAAATAGTGTTCCACCTCCATCCAGGTTAGTACAAATGCTGAAAAATCTCCATTTTTTTATGGCTGAATAATATTCCATTTTATACATATACCACAGCTTGCCCATCCATTCCTGGGTTTTGAAGGACATTTAAGTTGTTTCCACAATTTGGCGATTGTAGATTGGGCTGTGATAAACAGCCTAGTACAATTGTCTTTATAATAAAAGGTTTTTTATTTTTCATTCTGGATAGATGTCCAATAATGGAGTTGCAGGATCAAATGGGATATCTAGTTTGAGTTCTTTGAGGTTTCTCCACACTTCCTTCCAAAAAGGTTATTAATTTGCAGTCCCCATCAGCAGCGTAAAAGTGTTCCTTTCTCTCTGCAACCGCACCAGCATCTGCAGTTTTCAGAATTTGTGATATAGGCCATTCTCGCTCGGGTTAGGTCATATCTCAGGGTGGTTTTAATCTGCATTTCTCTAATAATTAGGGATGCTGAGCATTTTTTCATATGATTGCTGGCCATCCATCTGTCATCTTTGGAGAAGATTCTATTCATCTCTCTTCCCCACTGATGTATGGGATTGTTGGTTTTTTTCTTGTGAATTAATTGAAGTTCTGTATAGATCCTGGTTATTAAATGTTTGTCTGATTCAAAATATGAAGATATCCTTTCCCATTGGGTAGGCTGTCTATTTGCTTTGGTTGTTGTCTCCTTGGCTGTACAGAAGCTTTTCAGTTTAATTAAATCCCATTTGTTTATTATTGCAGTTGTTGCTATTGCCATGGCAGTCTTCCTCATAAAGTCTTTCCCCAGGCTGATATCTTCCAGTGTTTTTCCTATTCTTTCTTTGAGGATTGTTTCATGCCTTAAATTTAAGTCCTTTATCCATCTTGAGTCAATTTTTGTGAGTGGAGAAAGGTGCAGGTCCAGTTTCAGTCTTTTACATGTGGATGTCCAGTTCTCCCAGCACCATTTATTGAATAGGGAGTCTTTCTCCCAGTGGATGCACTTCTTTGGTTTATCGAAGATTAGATGGCTGTAAGTTGATGATTTCATTTCCTGGTTTTCTATTTGATTCCAAATTTCTATGTCTCTATTTTTGTGCCAGTACAATGCTGTCTTGACCACTATGACTTTGTAGTACAGCCTAAAATCTGGTATGGTGATGCCCCAGCTTTATTTTTATTACTAAGAACTGCCTTAGCTATACGGTTTTTTTTTCTGGTTCCATACAAAACACAGAATCATTTTTTTGCAAGTCTTGAAAATAGGATGTTGGTATTTTAATAGGGATGGTATTCAATCGGTAATTTGCTCTGGGAAATATAGACATTTTAACAATGTTGATTCTTCCCCACCATGACCATGGTATGTTCTTCCATTTGTTAATATCCTCTGCTATTTCCCTTCTTAAGGTTACATAATTTTCTTTATAGAGGTCCTTCACCTCTTTTGTTAGGTATATTCCTAAGTATTTCATTTTCTTTGGGGCTATGGTGAAGGGAGTTGTGTCTTTAATTAACATCTCATCTTGGCTGTTGTTGACATATACAAAAGCAACTGATTTGTAGACATTGATTTTATATTCTGAAACATTACTGTATTTTTGATGACTTTCAAGAGTCTTGTGGTTGAGTCTTTAGGGTTCTCTAAGTATAAGATCATTATCAGCAAAGAGGGAAAGTTTTACCTCCTCTGGTCCGATTTGGATGCCCTTTATTTTCTTATCTTGTCTAATTTTATTGGCCAGAACTTCCAGCACTATGTTAAATAGTAAAGGTGACAGAGGACAACCTTGTCTGGTTCCAGTTCTAAGAGGAAAAGCTTTCAGTTTGACTCCATTCAGTAAAATATTAGCTGTGGGTTTGTCATAGACAGCTTCAATCAGTTTCAGAAATGTGCCACCTATGCCTAAAGTCTTCAGTGTTCTAATTAGAAAAGGATGCTGGATTTTGTCGAATGCTTTTTCTGCATCTATTGAGAGGATCATATAGTTTTTAGTTTTACTTTTAATATGGTGAATAATGTTTATAGATTTGCATACATTAAACCAGCCTTTCATCCCTGGGATGAAACCTACTTGATCATGATGTATGACTTTTTTGATGATAAACTGTAATCTGTTGGCTAAGATTTTGTTGAGAATTTTTGCATCTATATTCACTAGTGAAATTGGTCTGAAATTCCCCTTTTTAATTGAGTCTTTTCCTGGTTTTGGTATCAGAGTGATGTTTGCTTCATAAAACGTACTGGGGAAGAATCCTTCCTTCTCAATTTTTTGGAATAATTTCTGCAATATAGGAATGATCTTTTTGAAGGTTTGATAAAATTCTGGTGTGAAGCCATCTGGACCAGGGCATTTTGTTGTTGTTGTTGGAAGATTTTTTATTGTTTCTTTGATTTCATCTTGGGTAAGTCTAGGGACAGGGTCTGATTCCAAATATTGATCCATTTTCTTCACATTATCAAATTTCTGGCCATAAAGTTTCTGGTAGTATTCAGAGATAATCTCTTGTATTTTTTTGGCATCAGTTGTTATTTCCCCTTTGCATTTCTAATTAAAGTTACTAGAGAGTTTACTTTTTTATTTCTAGTTAGTCTAGCCAAAGGTTTATCTATTTTATTTTTTCAAAAAACCAACTCCTTGTTTCATTAATTTTCTGAATGATTCTTTTGTGTTCAGTTTCATTAATCTGATTTAATTTTATATTTCTTTTCTTCTGCTGGGTTTAGGCTTAGATTGTTCTTGTTTTTCCAATTCCATCAGATGCCTTGTGAGTTTGTTGATGTGCTCTCTTTCTGTTTTTCGAATGTAGGCTTATAAAGAGATAAATCTTCCTCTCAGAACTGCTTTTGCTGTATCCTATAGGTTTTGGTAACTTCTGTCTTCATTGTTGTTACACTCAAGGAAGTTAATAATTTCCTTTTTTATTTCTTCCTGCACTCAACTTTCATTCAACATAAAGTTATTTAACTTCATGCCTTTGTGTGAGGTTGAGCATTTTTGTTAGAGTTGAGTTCCACTTTTAGTGCCTGTGGTCTGAGAAGATGCAAGGTAGAATTTCAATTCTTTTGATTCTGTTGAGGTTTTTTGTGTGTCCTAGGATATGATCAATTTTGGAGAATGTTCCACGGGATGATGATAAGAATGTATATTCTTTATCTTTAGGATAGAGTGTTCTATATAAGTCTATCAAGCACAGGTGTTCCAGGGTCTCATTTAAATTTCTAACATCTTTGTTTAATTACTGTTTAGAGGATCTTTCCAGCTCTGAGAGAGGGGTATTAAAGTCCCTCATTACCGTGGTGTTATAGGATATCTCATTGCTAAAACTAAGCAAAGTCTGTTTCAAGAATATGAAAGCATTTAAATTGGGCGCATAAATATTTAGAATTGAAATGTCTTCTTGTTGTAGTTTTCCCTTGACCAATATGAAGTGACCATCCTTGTTTTTTTTTACTTTAGTTGCTTTAAATCCACATGTATCTGAAAATAAGATCGCAACCCCTCTTTTCTTCTGAATTCCGTTTGCCTGAAAAATTGACTTCCAACCTTTAAATCTGAGTTTTAATTTGTCTTTTGATATGAGGTGTATTTCCTGCAGACAGCAAATAGATGGATTCTGTTTTTTAATCCAATCAGCCAATCTATGCCTCTTCAGTGGGGAATTCAAGCCATTGACATTTATTGAGATAATTGGTAAGTTTGGTAGCATTCTATTCAACTAGTTTTGTGAAAGTCCATTGCTTAGTTTTGTCTCTTGCATCATTGTGGAAACTAGGTTCTGTCCTTTAATTTCTGGGTGTTTAAATTTGCTGAAAGTCCATTGTGATGGTCAATGTGTAGAACAGGTTGAAATATTTCCTATAAGGAAATATTTCCTTGTTGTGGCAAATTTCCTCAATGTTTGCATATCAATAAAAGACTTGATTTCTCTATCAATTTTAAAGCTTAGTGGGATATAAAATTCTGGGCTGGAGGTTGTTCTGTTGAAGTAGATTAAAGACAGATGACCATTGTCTTCTGGCCTGGAAAGTTTCATTAGAGAACTCTACGGTGACCCTGATGACTTTGCCCCTGTAGGTCAGTTAGTGCTTATTCCTGGCAGGTTGCAAAATCTTTACTTTTGTCTTGACTTTAGATAGATTCATCACAATGTGCCTTGGAAAAGCTCTACTTGAATTGAGGCAACCAGGGGACCAATATCCCACTGAAAGGAGTATGTCAGAATCTTTGGTGATATTAGGGAAATTTTCCTTTATAATATTATCTAGAATGGCTTCCATTCCTCTGGGGCATTCCTCTTCCCCTTCTGGGATACCTATAACTTGTATGTTTGAACGCTTCATAGAGTCCCATAGTTCTGCCAGTGAACAATCTGCTTTCTCTCTCTTCTTTTCTGCCTCTTTAAATATCTGAGTTATCTCAAAAGCTTTATCCTCTACCTCTGAGATTCTTTCTTCTGCAAGATCTAATCTATTGTTGATACTTTCTATTGCATCCTTAAGTTCCCTAATTGACTGCTTCAGTTGCTTCAGCTCTGCTATATCCTTTTTATATTCTTCGTATCTTTCATCTGCTTATTTGATTCTGTTTTTGGATTTCCTTTTGATTATTTTCTACTTTCTCAGCAATTTCCTTCATTGTTTTTTAATTGTTTTCCACTTTCTCAGCAATTTCCTTCATTTTTTTCATCTTCTGTATTTTAAATTCCCCTTCTGTCATTTCTAACATTTTTTATAGGAGGAGTCCTCTGCTGTAGCTACCTCGCAATCCCTAGAAGGGATTACTCTGGACTGGTATTTTGTGTATCCAGGATTTTTCTGCTGATTCTTCTTCAAGAGTGCTTTTTTGTATTTGTTTCCTTACCCTAATTATTCTTTCACTTCTTCTTGCTCTTTAAAGTTTTAGAGCAAGAAGGAAAAAAAGATTTAAAGAAGAAAGAAAAAAGAGAAAGAAGAGGGAGTAATAGGAAATATTGACAAAAAAAAAAAAGTAACAAAGAAAGACAGTGAAAGAGAGAAACAGGAGTAATACAGGTGTATAATAGTGTACTATGACCCAACCTTCAAGACTCCCAACCTCTGGGGGTGCTGGGTTGGGTGATTTCCTTGAGGTTAACAGCTCTTTGCCAGCTGAATCAAACACGGTACCCCACCTCAAACACAGTACCCCATCTCCACCAGATAGAGAGGAAAGCCAAAAATACTATAAATCAAACCAAAACAAATAAGCAAGAACCCTTATGGGATAACATTGGAGGGAAAAAAAATAATAGGGGCAGAAATACTGGCAAAAATTAAATTCTAATTGTTAAGAAAGGCAAAATGAAAAATTGTATTTAAACTAGGATGGGGGGGGGAGGGGAGAAAAATACCAGGGGAAAATGTTGAAATTAAGAAAACTGAACAAACAAAAATAGAAACACCCCCCCCCCAATCCCCCCAGAAAAAAACCCAAATCAAAGAACCAAATAGTATATATATCTTGCTGAATATTGTCCGGGCAACAGGTGATCTTCTGAGGTATAAGATGTTAATCACAATGTCAATACAGCTGTACAAGATGGAGACTGGAGGCCTCTGCTGATCTTTCAGACCCCACAGGCTTGGGAGCCCAAAAATGTGCTCAGCCCACTTGAAGGACACTCCAAACTAGGAACTTTGGCCAGGCAGAGGCTTTCCAAGGAAAGCACTTATCCCTGGGATCTCTCCCGGTGTGGCTGCCTGCTTATCCAGTGCACAGAGTCCAGGCTCCCACTATGCCCCTGATGGCCAAGGCTGTTAATCTGCCACACTTGGAACTCCGCACTGCCCCAGTGTCTTAGTACCCTCCTTTGGGCAGCTCAGTCAGTGGATTGCTCGCCCAAGGTCTCCTGGCTGATCTCTGTGCTGCAACAAACAGGGAAAGCTCTTCCATAGCAGCTGTGTGGGCAGCCTATAGCAGAACAATATTAGCTCCCTTCCAGCTCAGTGTCTCAGACCAGGGCCCCAGACAACGCCCAAAGTTGTCTGCACACACAGGCCCAAGATCTCCCAAGGTAGTTCAATCGAGTTCCCAAGTCCAAGAAAACCAAAACAGCCCACAGGTAAACTTTTTCCTGCTTGTAGTCTCACTGTTGCTATGGGTACAGCTGCAGGCAGCCTCCGACCAAACAGACGCACCTGCCACTTGCCAGATTTTCCACCACTTCTGTCCTCCTCATGGGGTCCAGACATCTCTCACCAGCTTCCTGTGTCACCAAAGGGAAGCCTCTGGGCAAAACCCACTGGCCAGAGATACCTGGAGTCTTTTCTCACCACTCTCACTGCACCCGGCTGCACAGAAGCTGTTACTTGGCTGCCATCTTTTTTCCCCCCAATAGTTAAGTTTTTATTGTTTTCCAAAAATTTGGATCGAATCTCCAACAGAGTAGGTTTTACTATGTATTTCTCATTGTTTTACTTCTACCAAAAAGGCCAAAGCATGGCATTCTGAACAGTAGGTATCACTCAACCAGTTACAGCAGGTGTGTAAGTCTGTAGGACCCTGTGGGAACAGGCCTCCCCAGCACCCTGGGTGAAACACATCTTTTACTTTAACCTAAGCAGAGATGGATCATCAGTGCTTCCATGGACAGATGTTTGAACAACAAAAGGGAAATGAGAACAGAACAGCTCAGAGCTGCCTGATCTATGTGAGGTAGGCAAAATCATAAGGTCCAAAGAGACGTGTGTGTAGGACTTTAGTCTGACCCTTGGACCCATGCCCGGGGGTAATTGTTTAAAATCACTTTGCTTGTTACTAGATGTGGAGAGTGGGCTGTGAGACTGGCAGGGCCCTCACAGCCTGGGGAACATTCAGAGAATGAACCCCCAGTTGTTTCTTCTCTGTTCCCAAAATAGTCATATTCCTTTCTTCATGTTCCCTCTGCCAGAAGTCACGTAGCTCTTTGTCTAGTTAACTATGCAGAGACCCCATAATCTTTCCTTTCCCTCTCCTTGTCATATGCTAACATTAAGTAGTAACCACTAAGTCACATAGTTCCTCCTTTGTTTTGTCAACTATTCTGGGATCCTCGTGATCTTTCCCTTCTTGCTTCTTGTCCTATGTTAACAAAGTTGAGTAGAAACCATTAACAAGATGATTTGTCTTTTTTAAAGTCATTTACATTTTCCTATGGTACTGTAAGAGCAAAGCTATGTCTTTTGTTTATGCTATTTCCTCATTTTGTCTATGCTACCCCCCCCTGGACAATCCTGTACAGATAATATAAAATAAAGCTGATTTTGTGTTTTGGTGCTGGCTGCAGCCATCAGCTCAGTCAGACCTCCAGATCCCATCCCTTGTTTCTATCTCTTCTCTTACGCTGTATTTTTCTCAGTCCCCACAAATTCTACTTTGGTTCGTTCCTTTCCCACGCTGGTTCACGACAACTAGCTGCCTCACTGACTATCTTCATGTTCCTGGAATTTATGATGCAAAGAATAATGCATATGGAATCAATAGCTCATGCTATCTTAGTGTAAACTGTGGCAAACAATTCAGGAACTATCTTTAAAACAACAAACTAAAAAAAAAAAAAATCCCCTTGTAACTGTTGCTTGAATTGAATCTGGTTTCCCAAGCTGCAGTCCTTGAGGTTGGCCCAAATAAAGTCTGTACTAACATTAATTTGTCTCAGCTTCTTCCTTTTAGGTTGACATAATATATATTTTGGCATTCCTGAACTCATCCAATGGCTATCTGTGTTTAATGAGCAACTTGAGGATAATTGTTAAGAACCAGTAAACCAGGTGAACGCAAATGATATAGAAGGTTTTTTTTTTGTTTGTTTTTTTGAGAGAAAGAGTCTATGTCACCCTGGGTAGAGTGCTGTGGCCTTACAGCTCACAGCAATCTCAAACTCTTGGGTTTAAGCCAGCGGTTCTCAATCTGTGGGTCATGACCCCTTTGGGGGTTGAACTACCCTTTCACAAGAGTTGCTAAATACATCCTGCATATAAGATATTTACATTATGATTCATAGCAGTAGCAAAATTACAGTTATGAGATAACAATGAAAATAATCTTATGGTTGGGGGTCACCACAACATGAGGAACTGTATTAAAGGGTCATGGCATTAGGAAAGTTGAGAACTACTGGCTTAAGTGATTCTCTTGCCTCAGCTTCCTAAGTAGCTGTAACTGGAGGTGGCCACCACAATGCCCAGCTATTTTTTTTGTTGTTGTTATTGCAGTTGTCTTTGTTGTTTAGCTGGCCTGGGCCAGGTTCAAACCTGCCAGCCTTGGAATATGTGGTCGGCGCCCTACCCACTGAGCTATGGTCACCGCCTAGTTCCTTATCTTGATTTCAAATTAACTTTGAGATTTTTCCAGACAGGCCCTGGGAATTAATTTTTGAAAATAATGTTTCTCTTTCCTTATAAAAAGAAAGATATTAAATAGTTGTGTATATTTGATATATTAAGTTATATGTAAAGCAATCCCAAATAATAAGTGATGTTAAACCTTCTTTGATATTCGTTTGGGTGTGTTATCAATATTTGTTTCAAAAATTGTATAAACTCTTAAGAATCTGATCTTACCATTGGACTGAATAAGAATTCCCAGAATTCTAATGAAGAAACTGGTTTTATAAAACTGCTAACCCAACATTAAGCAGAACAAGAATTCACTGAAAACAAGGAGATGCTTTGGTGGATTTTCATGCTAAGTCAGCAAGTACTGAAATTGTTAAGATACACAATTTGAAGTTACTCCATGAGATTGGCCCATGTGAGATGACTAGTTAAAAAAATCCTAATAGGGAGGCCAGCCATTATGTTGAGACAGCCCAGTGCTTTTGGTTTCTACGTGGGCAAAAAAGGGGCCAACATAAACAGGAAAACAAAACTGAAGAATTTACCAATAAGAAAATGTACCAAAGCTCTGAGCAAGGTCTTCCTGCTGAAGGAACCCCACCCAGTTCTGCTATCTCCCTCCTCCTGGCACTTCACGGCCCACACCATGGCAGGGAAGATCTCTAACTATCGAGAGTCTGAACACTCCCTGACTCATGAATCATTCTTTGCTCAAACTCTGAATTTTGTCTAAATTTTTATTTTTCTAAATTTATTTTGTCTAAATTTTTCCTTTTAAAGATTTGATATCACAAGTGGGATCCAAAGGAGCTCTCTGGTGACCCCCAGCGTGACCAGGTGGCGTTCTCTGGGAGTCCATAGTGCTCACTGCTTTCTTGTGAGTACAGACCGAGTTTCACTAATTGTGCTTTGGACTCTAGGGAGTTTGAGAAACTTCTAGTCCAGAAGTGTCCAGCATCAGGGCGGATTTGGTAATTAACTGGACTGGGTTCAGTTACAGGCCTCAGGTGTGCTGTACCTTTCCATGGGGAGCTCATCCAAATTAAAAGACTGTGGCCCTCCACCTTCTCAGACTCCAATAAATTTTATATTTTGGATGAAGAACGTGTGTGGTTTTTTTTTAGAAAAATGAGTTGACTTTAACAAACGTAATTTAGAATTAAAGTTGTCATACGTGGAGTACATTAGAAAAGAAAGGATCCAAATCTCCTCAAAAGCAATGAGATGTACTTTTTAACTGATACATAGAAGCATCTTTGATTAAGTAAATCAAAGATGGCCTTTCTAAAAAATTCTTTCAAAAGGCAAATGAAAACCTTCCCTTAAGCAACAAATTGAGAACATTACAAAAATGACTGGACCTTGCTTGACTTCGCCGCAGCAGTTCCTTCCTTTATGCATCTTTCCTTAAAAACTGTGAGTCTGCTAATCCTTGATCAATTGCTGGATTACTCTGAAGATAAAGGAGTAAAGGGGTAAGACAGGTGCCTGCCAAAGCAAACTCCTCTGATGAGCGAGGTCTCTACTCCATGTTCCAGAAGGAGCCCAGCCACTGTGGAAACTTCCCTAACCCAAGGGAAAACCCCAGAGATCTTCTGAGGAATTTAGATTCCTTACTGGAGCAGGAGGTTCAGGACCCCCTGATCTTTACCAGTTTATTCATAGGACATTGGGACCTGGTGAAACTCAAAAAAGGATGGCAAAAAGGAATAGGAAATACACGAGGAGAATATTAAATCATCCTCAAAATAGGGCTAACAGATGCTTTAAGAACTGCAGTAAACATTCTAAATTTAATTTCTAGGAATTCTCCCCTCCCCCCCCAAATATGATTGGTCCACGAGACAATTGTGTGGACTAGGGTGGGGGGGGGGGGAGAGGAACCAGTTTCAGACTACAGAGCCTATTTAGAAATACTACTTATAAAACATTCTTATTAAAATATAATGAGAGATACCTGTTACAGGAATTAAAATTGCATTAACTATTCATAAATGAACTTTGTCCTAAACTTAGTACATAGGATTGAATTGCTATCTCTAGATGACTAGAACCAGACAAAAATCAAAAGGCAAACAGATTCATGTCTGTGCAGCTGCACAGCTTCAGAGATCAGGAGGACCTCCTTGTACACATTTTAAATCAAAACCAAGATGTCCCAAACTTGAGAAACCTGCGCCTTGAAGTATCTGTCTTTATTGTAAACAGCCTGGGCCCTGGAAAAATTTCTACTCTGGCACCAATCATCGGGTGGAAGTGCTGCTTTGGCCCAGGTTGTTTCTTCGTCATCATGATGGACGTCTGAGGCATCATCTCATAAGTGAACAATGGGAAACTAACTTTAAGATTAATGGAGAATCACGTACAGTATTACCAGACATTTTATCTGCTTTAAACCCCACCCTCAGAACTAACAATTCCCTGCATGTAGATATTTCTGCAGTGGGGAGTTCCAGTCAAGCCCCTTTGTCTGAACCTGTCCAACTGGAGATGGGACCTGGGCCTCTCACTGTCACACTGGAGCCCTTACAGTCCTGTGGCCCTTTCACTGTCACACTGGAGCACTCAAAGTCCTGTGGCCCTTTCACTGTCACACTGGAGCACTCACAGACCTGTGACCCTCTCACTGTCACACTGGAGCACTCACAGACCTGTGACCCTCTCACTGTCACACTGGAGCACTCATAGACCTGTGGCCCTCTCACTGTCACACTGGAGCACTCACAGTCCTGTGTCCTCTCACTGTCACACTGGAGCACTCACAGAACTGTGGCCCTCTCACTGTCACACTGGAGCACTCACAGACCTGTGGCCTCCCACTGTCACACTGGAGCACTCACAGTCCTGTGTCCCTCTCACTGTCACACTGGAGCACTCACAGACCTGTGGTCCTCTCACTGTCACACTGGAGCACTCACAGTCCTGTGTCCCTCTCACTGTCACACTGGAGCACTCACAGACCTGTGTCCCTCTCACTGTCACACTGGAGCACTCACAAACCTATTGGCCTCTCACTGTCACACTGGAACACTCCCAGACCTATGGGCCCTCTCATTGTCACACTCGCAGCCCTGCACAAAAGCCACTTGATTTTCTAGGTTATGATTTTATTTCCCTGTTGAACATTAATTAGTATTTTCTATAGCTCGGCCTTTCTAAATGAAGTACCGTATATACCCGAGTATAATCTGACCCGAGTATAAGCCGACCCCCTTAATTTTACCCTAAAAACTGGGAAAACTTAGTGACTCGAGTATAAGCCAAGGTGGGAAATGCAGCAGCCACTAGTAAATTTCAAAAATAAAAATATATACCCAAAACAATTACAATAATTGAGGAATCAGTAGGTTAAATGCTTTTCAATATTTATTGCTAAAGAAAAACTGTAAACTAGCAACAACAACTTTAAAACTTTAAAGGGCAGAAAACCGTAACTGCCTTAAATGGGGTTTTCACTTAATTAAATGTGCCATTAAATATTGTGGGTTAAATAGTTCAGTGGAATACAGTTCAGTTCAGCCGCCTACCTCTTCAGCTCAGCCACGACTTGTGGACTGAGCTGAAGCACCGCCCCCTCAAGTAGAGGGCAGAAGACG
>CAUYPK010074252.1:0-26868 GCA_963574355.1 Loris lydekkerianus
TGCCTCTACCTAGATACAGCCAATGTGGTACCATGCCACTGGCCCGACCCTGTCACTCACCTCTTCCCCCGCCTTCTTTCCCTGCCCCTTCTCCACAATAAAAAATAAATAAATAAAACTCCAAAAAAAAAAAAAAGAAAAAAAAAAAAAAAAAAAAAGTTTCAGCAGCTTAGATTTTAAATTACTTATTTTCATAGTGATTAGTTAAAATAAATCCTGTTTTTCCAGGGTCAGGAAAGAGCCTGAAGTTAGGTTAGGGTAGCACAGGGGTTGGGGGTGGGGTGGGGTGTGTAAAATAAGAAAAAACAAACTCTCTTTTAGGTGTGTGTGTTTTCCCACAGTTAAGGGCTCAGTCCCACAAGGCTTCCTCCAGCTGACCTACCAGCTATAAATTGGGGGTTCTCCCAACCCCTTTCTCAGGTTCAATTGTTTGCTAGCATAGCTCACATAACTCAGAAACACTTGAGGTTCATAGGTGAGATGGGGAAAGGTCCTGAGAGCAGCAGCCCCAGTCATTTCTGTATAAGAAAACACTTATCCCTGCAGAGCACATATATATTCTCATTATTTCACAGGAAGTCACTCAAAGTTTAAGATTGTTTAACAATGCTAGCCGATTAGAATAATTTCAGCGATTGTGTTTTCATCTCCCAGGAAAGTGCTGTTGGAAGGGAAATACTTTTTTCCCATTTATACAATTATAATTTAAAGAAACATCTCTAGTAGATTGATCTTGGAGAAGTAATACCATGTAATGTTGTCAGAAGTGTTTATTCTCAACAAAATTCAGTTGGAGAAAGTCTATTGACAAGCAATTCAAGAGTTACATAAACAATGGTTAAAAAAAGTGATGTATCATCCATGTACCATATAAATAAGCCCTCCCAAATTGATATCTGTACAGGTTATGTATACATATGTGTATACACACACATTTACATCACATGTACAAATAATGTACATATATGTGTAAATATACAAAGCGGTATATTTTATGTCTGTAAATATAGTTAACATATTTGTGAAGTATAGAGATATAGTGATCATACGAAAACCTAGGTATCACCCTACCTCGTTCAGGAAATTAAACAGTGCTGGTACCTTTGACGTCTACTCACCCCATTGACAACTTCAGTTATTAACTTGCCTTATCCAAGAGTTTTATCATATATGACATAGATACAAATTGTATTTAGTTTTGATGTTTTTGAAATTCATAGAAATAAAACCTAAGGTGTATTTTTTTGTGTGACTTGCCATTTGGACGATTGTGAAGCTTCTATTCCTGAACAGTATTTGTTCATTTTTGGTTTTCATTTTTGGTTTTCTAATCTTCCGATTATTAACATTTGCGTTGTTCTCAGTATTTCCTATCACTGAAGTCGCTGCGCTGGACATTTTTTGCATGTTTTGGGTTGCCAGTGTGTAAGAGAAACACTATTCAGCTCACACAATGCAGGATTCAAAGTTGGCATGATTTGAAAGTTTTGTTAATTAAGCATTTTAAGATTCCCAAGGAACAAATTATTTTTGTCAAGATCAAATGACTGGGAAGTAAGTGATCAAAAGTCTCAACCATCCATGAATTCTGTACTGAGTTGAAAGGCAGCTCTGTCAGAGAGATGTGTCCGCATTGTAAGGCCTAGAAATTGTAACTGTGGCTTTATTTGAGAAAAGGGTCTTTGAATGTCCTTATCTGAAACATCAAGA
Source organism: Loris lydekkerianus (assembly GCA_963574355.1). Taxonomy (NCBI): domain Eukaryota; kingdom Metazoa; phylum Chordata; class Mammalia; order Primates; family Lorisidae; genus Loris; species Loris lydekkerianus. The sequence continues at coordinate 1,711 of CAUYPK010074252.1, forward strand.
GAAGAGGCACAGGAATTAGGAAAGGGCCGTGTTAGGAAGGGTGCAGACAGTCGAATTCATGCAGCCCCGAGCCACAGTAAGACCTGGAGCTGCCAGAGGGTGAGGGAGGCAGGAAGGATTTCCACGAGAGGGTCTGGAGTGAAGTCCACCCTGCCAACCCTTCCATTGTGAAACTGTAGGAGGATAAATTTCCGTTGTGTTAAGTCCACTAGTTGATGGTGTTTGTTACAGCAGCCACCAGGAAAGAAAGTGCCTCTTGATTACAGCAGTCATTGAGGGGAGAAGGATGAGGAAAGAAAATAATTTTGAAATGACATAAGACATTTTAATTAGAGAGTATGTTAGAACTCACTTTGAGTATAGAGCCCTGGTCCCCCTGAACCTGAGGTCCCACTCCTCACAGAGATGAGGCAGGGTGTGGAGCCCCGGGAGAAAGGCTCTGAAGGACGGGCCCTTCCAGAACTCCTCATCCAGCTGAGGCCACCTCGGCCTCGGGAGCCAGCCCAGACCTGCCCCCTGCCCAGGGTGGCCCCAAAGCTCCTGATTACTCCAAGAACTTGGAAATCTGGGTTTATATGCAATTTCCTGATTTCATTATAAGCTACACATTCCAGAACAACCGTATCCTCCTCGCTGGATTTTATGACCCTGAAATCAGATTTGGTCCTATCACTTATTTTCATGTGATAGTTTATTTTCTGAAATGTCCTTAAGTTTATGAAGTGACATACTATGGATAAACTCACAGAATCTAGAAAATACGGCAAAGTGGCCATTTGTATGGCGGAAGTTGTCAATATGGAAATGGAGTCACTATGTCAAACCTTAGGGAAGGTGCGGGATCCGTGACAGAGGAGGCCTCACACGTCCCGGCCTATAACTTAGGACAACCACATCCTGCGATGCCCACACTGGAAGCCATGTGGGGAACTCCTAACAAATGTCTCTTACACAGAGACCCTGGCAATGGCTTTCCTCGCCAGTGAGCAACACCAGCTCCCGCAAGAAGCTCAAAGCAGCTTACATAGATTTCTCCTTGTAGTCTATAAAACTTTCCCTTACCCAGGGTCTTCAGGTGTGCCTGTGATTCCCCCATAGCATGCACCATATAGAGGGCAGTTGCCTGTAAGTTTTCAGTAAACCCTTTCTTGGGAGATCCTGTCTCTTTGTGGTTATTTTAACATGATAAACTTAGGGAGCTTAATGTTTAGTATTCTGAGCGGATAAAGAAAAATGAATGTCATATTTATGAAAGTGAGCTTACTATTAAGTAAAAATAACAGCCTGAGCAAGAATGAGACCCTGTCTCTACTAAAAATGGGGGGGGGGGAAATGAGCTGGGTGTGGTGGCAGGTGCCTGGAGTCCCAGCTACACGGGAGGCTGAGGCAGGAGGATCACTTGCACCCAGGAGTCTGAGGTTGCTGTGAGCTGTGATGACGCCACAGCACTCTACCCAGGGCCAGAGTGAGACTGTCTCAAAAAACAAGAAAAGGAGGAAGAAGGGTGAAGTGTGACAAAGGGAGCTGTAATATAGGCTCTGACAACGAAAGTGGTCATTCCCATAATAATGCAGACTGTTGATCTTTGAAAAATGATTAAATCACTAGCCAATATGTTTCTGTGGATCTGTGTCCTAGATTGGTTTAATTTCCTCAGTGTTAAGACTCACTAGGTGCAGACTCTTTAGAGCTAAATGGAATAGAATAATAGAGACTCCCAAAACGGAGCATCTTATGGGAAAAGATTGAAATCCCTTTACCTACAAAGGACTTTGAAAGTTTAAAAACAGGAACCTGGGTGGAGAGCCAAAATTATCTTCCAGTCCCCTGAACAGAAGGGGGAAAAATGCCAATATCTAGAAAGAAGCAATTTACATTTGAAGGTGCATCAAATGATGTGAGAGATCGCTACACATCGGGTGAATAATAACTTCATCTGCTGCGAGCTCTCTTAACATCTCCATTTAGTGCTTGAATGCATCTTCCATCTCATTCTCTCATCTCCTCCTCTCCCAAAGTACCTAGCAGTACACAGTATCTAAAGTTATCATTTCTAAGGCTAACTACATCTAATTTTTATCATAGGTTGTAGTTTTCCTATGTACTCTAACTCTAAGAAAAGCTGTATTTCAACATCTTATTTTTTTTTCTTTTTTCTTTTTTTGCCACATGACAGTGCAAATGTAAATTATGAATCTCTTTGTCTCGGAGACTGTGTGCCTGGTCCCCTGCAGTTACAGAAATAATACTTCTGTTATCTTCAGAAGGTCAGAGTGTTCTTACCTACATGGCCAGGCTCCCAAATTGGAGCCTTTTATTATAACCAGTATCTTGTTTGCCTTGGGGTACGCTTTTGATATTCACATATTTCAAAACAAGCTTCATTAGCCAGATAAGGAAAAATTATGATTGTTTCCATTTCACTGAAACTGTAAAAATTTACAAGAACCTAGTGTATGTCAAGATCTCTGATTTTCCTCCATCAGATAACTGATTTGTTCAATGAAAGCAGTATGAAGAGTGTTTCTCAGAGACGACTTTCCAGAAGGAGAGCATCAGAATTCCATAATGCCTTTCATAGGATTTTTCTTTTTCCGAGGCTCAATGCCTGGCATAGTCCATTTGGCTAGGGCAGTGGTTCTCAACCTTTCTAATGCCGCGACCCTTTAATACAGTTCCTCATGTGTGGTGACCCCCAACCACAAAATTAGTTTCATTGAGAACCACTGGGCTAGGGCGTGGTATCCAGATACTGGCTAAACACCAGTCTAGGTGGTGCTGTGTAGGTAATTCCTAGATTAAGTTAATGTTTAATTCAGTAGCATTGAAGGAAACAGTTCACCCTCCATATGGGAAAGGGCCTTGTCCAATCATCTGAAGGCCTTAAAACTGAGGACTCCAAGGAAGAGGCAATTTTTCTTCCTTCAGAATCAAGCTATAACATCAACTCTCCCCTGGTCTCCAGCCTGCCAGCCTTCCCTGAAAATTTCAGACTTCTAAACCTATATGTACAGCAATTCTGTGAAATAAATGTCTCTAAGGACCAGGTGTGGTGGCTCATGCCTGTAATCCTAGCACTCTGGGAGGCTGAGGCAGGTGGATTGCTAGAGCTCAGGGGTTCGAGACCAGCCTGCACAAGAGCAAGACTCTTATATCTAAAAACAGCCAGGCATTGTTGTGGGCACCTGTGGTCCCAGCTCCTGGAAGACTGAGGAAGGAGGATCACTTGAGCGCAGGAGTTTGGGGTTGCGGTGATGCTATGCCACTCAACCCCAGAGTGACTGAATGGGATTCTCTCTCAAAAAAAACAATAAATAAAGAAAGAAATAAATAAATAATATCTCTATTTCCACCTCTGTCTTAGATCTATCTGCATCAACAGACTTACAGGTACAGATAGATCTATAGATAAGAGATATTGATACAGATGACACAGATATAGTTCAGGACATTCGATTGGTTCCATTTTTCCAGGAGAACTCTTGTACACTGCCCTCCCAGTATGGTTGTGTGAGTATGTTTTAAGATACTTAAATATATTATTAACCAAGTGGGCCTTACCATTACCCTTAGCTTGACTCAGCTTTACACAAGTTTCTTCCTGACTCTAGTGCCCTGACCTCCATTTTCTCATAGCGTTTACTTTAGAAAACTTCTGATGGTAAATTTTTTCCTGCCCCTCTGAGATGTGAAACTCTGGAGAAGTGTCTGGCCAGTTTTACAACCTCTTTGAGTGTAAATATCAAGGGAACTGACACCTCCCCAGTTTCTGTGGGAGTGCTGGAGCCTAACTTGGGTGGGTGTCTTGTTCCTCATTGTAAAACCACCTTCAGTCATGAAAACAAGAGGCAGTTTGCCTTTCCTTGTGGTTAAGCGAGGGGTGGGGAACCTGCAGCCTTCTTAACTGAGACCTTTTGGCTGAATCCAAATTTTACAGAACAAATGTGTTTATTTTTATGAATACATTTTTGTTCATCTTTTATATATATATTTTAATTTAGTTTGTGTTAAATCATAGCTGTATATATTTATGGGGTACAATGTGATGATTTGATATACAATGTGGAATGCTTAAATCAAACTGATTAACATAACCATACCTCATGTACTTATTTTATTTTTAAAATGCACGTATTTAAAAGACGAAAGAATAAAATAAGTCTCAACAGAATAATCCTCCCAAAGTGACCAGCACGAGGATAATATTATTAGTGAGCGGTAAGGGCTCAGTGGAGGCTGCTGTGCTCAGGGTTTGGTTATAACTTCCTCCACCTGACGGGGGCGCCCCACATGTCTGAGGCTGGCTGCGAGCATTTATGGGGGTTGAATTGCCAGTCTGTTACCAGCTTTTGACAACGGTGCACTGTGTTTATGTTTGAAGTGGAATTTGTGAATAGTTGCACAGTTCACCAGTGTTTTTTTAATTTTGTCTGCCCAACAGCTCATCATGTCCAGGAAGAGCAAGAGAAGGCTGGGGGCCTATGCCTTTAGCAACATACCTGAAAAATGCTTTCTTGCTTTTCAACCACTTCTTGGTGTAAATCTAAATTCTCCAACCCAACTCAAATCAAGAGGATCAGCTGAAAAGTGGGGACTACCACGCTAGAGGCAACATTCACATTCAACGTACAAGATCAACCACAAGCGAACTCAACCGAGTCATTAAAAGGTTAGTTAAATTCACAATTAACAAATGGTTTTCTTTTCTTTTTTTTTTGAAATTATCAAGTACATAGTAGTTAGATTTTTACAAAATGATGTACCTTTTTAAGTGTATCTAATTGGACTTTGTTTAATGCAGGCTTGGTTGACTATAGCTAGATTAATGCAGCCTTCCAATAGGTAAACTATGCTCACTGTCTCACCCCAGCACTTAAAATTTTTCCCATTCTTTGTTTAAGTGGAGTTGAGCTCAGATTGGAACGTTCTGGCCTGTCTCCTTTTTTGCAGTACTCTTGAAAAAGTGTTCCTTGCCTTTTCAATTTTGCCTCATGAAAATTCTAACATGAAGAGACTCTTCTCTCCTGAGTTTGATATCAAAGTTGTTAATAGTCAGCCCAAATCCTCAAACAATAAGATTTATGTAAAATATTCAGATTTCTTTAATTATTCAGAAATGATATACCTGCCTGAAAATAAACATGAACTCTCTTATTAAAAGGAAAATGTTAAAGACACTGTATGAGGAAGTAGTAAATAGTGTAATCCTGGGAGTTAAAAAAGAAAGTTCACAGTAGAACGATGAAGTTAGAGAAAGTCTAGTAGCCACACTAGTGAACTTCAGCTGTTTCTCTTTGGTCTGTCTACCTTAATCCATGTGCTTATTTTTAACCCACTTGCCTTCTAGCACCACTTTCTCCTCTTAGATAAATCTTCACTCCCCGTCCCTGTGAATGAGGATTAATAGCTAACACAGCCAGGCATCCAAAGTCCAATCAAATTTTTATCTTAATTATATTTTTCTAAGTCATATATACTTCTAGGAAATGAAGGCTACATTTTGAAATTGGAAAATATTTTGTTTGTGAATGTTTATTGCCAAATGCATAACATTAGTTTCTTCAGATTTTTATCGTCTTCTGATAATCAAATTCTGTAGCGATGAATGCTGCCTTAAATCTTTTCTCTGTTGAGTCCAAGCCTTATAAATTAAAGACATAAATTTACACATTAGAGCCCCCCGCACATTGTGAGATAATAAAATGCAGATCACACTTTGAGTTGCTGCTCCAGCCACTCTCCTCCTTATCAATCCTGTTAATTAATCCAATAAGAGGCACCAAGGCCCATTGTCTAGACCACATGCTGGACGATCACTTTGCCCTGACTTGCTTTAAATCTGAAAATTATTGTGCTGGAGAATGTTGTTTTCTGTGGTGAAAGTAGCACTTCTATGCAGAGTGAGGTTGCCATTGCTCAGTAAGGATGTTCTAGAATCTTCCCAAATGGATGGCGTTATTGAATAGCTACCACATTTGGCTGATGTTCCTAGAATTTATCCTTCCAGGATGATTTACTCCAAGGGCTAGTTGTAAGACTCAGTTTAAAATCAGTACATTTGTTCGTTCAACGAGTGAAGTCCAGATACGTGGAATATGCCAAGCATTGCTATATATGCTGGAGATTCAGAGGCAGGAAGATACTTTCCCAGCTCTGAAACAAGTTAAAAAGGACTTGAAAAAAGACACTTAGATTACACGTTATTTTTTTTTAAAGACTTTAGTTTTTAAAGGAAAGTTTTTACTATGTATTTGTTTAAGTTCATGTATTTTAAGTCATATATTTATGTTTTACGAGAAGGTATACTAGGCCCAGAATTTCACGGTTAGGAATACAGTAGGTTTGATTTGATAACAGGATTTCACAATGGGCACGAAAGATCTTGCTGCTTGGTCGGTGTGACAGGGGCTTCTGATCAGATCAGGGGACACTGGGCATGTTCGTCAAGGGCAGGAGAAATTGCCAACGAGCCGGAAGCAGTCCTTGGGGTCCTAATTTCTAGAAACAGGATTAAGAACAGTGACTTATGACGCACGTCTTAGGAATCTATTTTGTGTATTTGAAACTTCAACGCTAACTTTTCAGCCATTTTTTTTTTTCCTCTTCTTCCTACTCCTTTATTTGTTTTGGCCTTGAAGACTTTTGTTTTTACACTTTTATGAAGAATAATTAATCATTATTCTGAACTTCATCCTTGTTTATTTACAACTGCCTTCCCCCAAAGAGGTTTCAAGAGGCTGCATAATAAGAAACTTTTATATAATTATGCTATTAAAACCAGGTTTGAAACGGTAAGAGACCACAAGTGAATAAGGTAGAAATTATCTCTATCACAAAATTTAGACTATGTTAAAAACTGAATTCACCTTAGAGATTTCTTTTAGTGGCTTTAGAAGAACATACATAAATGAGATAGCCTCTTATTCCTAGTAATAAACATCTTAATATCAATTTCTTAACAAAGCTTTGAGGCCCACTGGGTAATGTTCTTATTTTTTACAATTGCCTAATTTTGTACGTGTATGCCTGTTTCTCTGTATACCACATACTCTATGGTGATTATTTTTTCAACATGACATCTATATTAATTTTGATGAATAACATTTATGATGTAAAATGATAAACATTACATATGCTCTAGGCTAGTAATAACAAATAATAAACAGAATTTAATCCTAATATTAATTTAGTAATTTTTGCCTTGTACTCTGTGTAACACTGCTTAATTTGGTTACTCTGTGTTTTAATTATTCATTACTCCCTCAGCTTGTCAGTTGAAAGGTACTTTTGCATCATTTTTTTTCCCTGAATGATGGTTAAACTTATTAAAAAGTCTCCCACATACTCACAAAAACAGTACGAAGATTTTTGTCTCTCCGTTTTCACCTGTGCACCTGCTCCTGGCTTTGATCTAACATTTTTGCCCACGTTTCCATTAACTTCTTTGCATGAGAGGCCGGGTGGTTGAATCTGTATCTTCCTTATCTTTAGTTGCATATCTTCATATTTTTGTACATTAAAGTCCAAATTAATAGTAGAATCACTCACGTAATGTTTTGCTTCAACACCACTGAAATTTAATGCTGACACTAACTACTCAGAGTTAGCATCAGACTACACGGATTTTCTGGGTTTTGTTTGTTTTATTGTTTTTAAGCTAGTTTATAACTCTAAGTTGTGGGAAATGTATGTTGCTGTAAATTATTTTTTTTTCCTAGCAACACTGATACATTTACTCTTGTGGAATGCAACTTATCATTGATCATGTTGGTGTGAGAGAATGGATACAGAAAACCTTTTAGAAAGCAATGTTTTTATAAATTGATTTTAGCATTCCTGATTGCTTGCTTATGGGTATATTTGAATTCTCCTTTGAACCAAACATTTTTGCTGGTTTGCTAATTGAGGAATGTGTTATATAAGTTTTTGGCATGTGTTCTGTTGATATTTATATGAAGTTTATGACTTGGGATTCAAAAATAGCCATCATCTGCCACCACTGAAAATAAATGCTGCAATAGTCACAGAATCATTTGCAGTGCACATGGGAGGGAAGGGTTAGCAGCGGATCTGTAACTCTGCTTTATCCTCCCTGGGGACGCTTTAGACCTCCTTTAAACACACTGAAGGAATTTACTAGCTGGAGGATAAATGAAGGTCTTCTGGGAGCTGCTATATACTGATTTCTTACCTAAGAAATCCTTTTAGTATGCCATACTTGGTGTGTCTGGTTGTACATTGTAAATAAACCTCCGATTAGTATGTGCAGAAGATTGGAGTTGCCATTTCATTCCTCTGAACCCCCAAAACATCCTGGCATAAAAAACAAGGGGACCTGTGAACCTACATCTACAGATAAAATAATGATTGCTGTGATAGTATGTCGGAGAATTTCATAAAATTTCTACTTGACTCTCGTCTAATATTCTTAGAGGTGTAACTTTGTGGTCACAGTACATTTGACCAACAGTCCATAATTGATAAATGTACATGTAGTTTATAGCTCTTTAAAATTGGAGGTTAACCAGAATATATTGATAATATAATTTATTGCACTTTAGGTAGCCAGTCTGATACATAATTTAGCAATTTTATTTAGACATATTTAGACATTTCTTTTCTTGACTGACGAAACAAATCCCCTTGTTTCTCTGTTCCTTAAGTGAGTTTTCTTGTGTTTTTAATATTCTCTCAGTGGTAGATTAAATGACTTTGTGAGAATTGTGATTTATATTCTATTATCATCAAGAGCTAACCCTCCCCACCCAAACATTCTAATACACTCTTCCAAAAATGGAGGTCCTGGGCAGCACCCATAGCTCAGTGGTAAGGGCGCTGGCCACATACAACAAGACTGGTGGGTTCGAACCCAGCCTGGGCCCGCTAAACAATGACAACTACAACAAAATAAACAGCCAGGCATCATGGTTGGCGCTTGTAGTCCCAGCTACTTGGGAGGCTGAGGCAAGAGAATTACTTAAGCTCAAGAGTTTGAGGTTGCTGTGAGATGCCATAGCATTCTACCTAGGGTGACAGCTTAGGGTTCTGTCTCAAAAAAAAAAAAAAAAGGAGGTCCTGTATTTCATTACATAGTCTTAAAGATTATTTAAATTTCACTGTTTTTAAATACTTCATGCAACAGTTTTTTCAATTGAAAAGGCTTACCAAGCTAAGAACTATTCTTATAAGAAGACAGGTTCAATATTTATCCCCACAAAAGTCATTCAATAGTTAGATTTTTATGATATTTATGGTTAGGATGTGTGAGTATGTTTTTGGCTTTCTCATTTATGGTCACAGTGGTGGGAAAAAATTACTTTCTAAAAGGTTTTCTGTATCCATTCTCTCACACCAACAGGAGTATTTCCCTTAACAGAACTCCATGTCATCATGGAGGCCAACATTTTAATAAGCTTTTTTGGGTTTGTTTTATGAAAGGAAAAACTTGGATGAGAGAGAAGTAAAGAAAATGTAGCACTAAATTGCTCTCCAAAATTAAATATAAAATGAAATTCTGGAGGAAAAAAGTTGAATTTTGATTTTACTTTTAATCTCACAGTGTTATCGTGTTGGTTACAATATGAGCTCTGTACGTTTCTAACGTGTTTGTGGACTCCGAATTTGTTTTAATGCCTTGTAATAAAAAGTAGTCAATGCAGTTTCAGTTTCCAATATGGCATATAAGGGGCTCAAAATTCAACACTCCATCTGAACTACAAGGAAAATACTGACAAACATGAAAAATAGGAAGTTCAGAGATGGCTCTATCAGAGATGTGAGATCTCAAGACAAACTTCTGTCCCCCAAATTGTAGGGTTAAGACTGATGAACACAGAGAACCCCAACTTATTAGAACAAAAGCTGATGAGCAGGAACCTTCACTGTAACAAAATCCAGGTTCCATCTGCTCAGAGCATCACATCCGTCAGAAAAAAATTACAAGGCATACTAAAAGGCACAACCCCCAAACAAACAAAACTCATATGAGAGCTAGACTCAGATATGACAAGGATGTTGGAATTAGCAAAACCAGGAATCTTAGGACTCTAATGGATAAAATATATAGCAATCAAGAAGAGTTGGGCAGTGTGACAGCAATGAAGAATGCCTGGATGGGATCATTAGTAGACTGGTCACAGTGGTAAGAATCTCTGAGCTTAAGGGGAAAAAAACTAAAAAAATATCCCAGAGCAGAATATCCGAGAATGGCCAGACAACTATACATGGTGTAACTGATACATAATGGGACTCCCAGAAGGAGAGAAAAGTAAGGGACAGAGAAATGTTTAAAGCAGTAATGACTGAAAATTTTCCAAAATTAATGTCATAGAAAAACCACAGATCAAGAAAGCTTAGAAAACACCAAACAGGATAAATGCCCACTACAACATTATCAGATTCAAACTTTAGGAAGTCAAAGATAAAAGACAAACTTTGGGGGATAGAAGTTTGTCTTGAGATCTCACATCTCTGATAGAGCCATCTCTGAAAAAAATGATACGGCAAAAATAAAAAAAAAGTCTAAATAAATGAAAAGACATGCTTTCATTTATTTATTCCTTTCAAAGTAGAAGGATTGGTCTGCCCATTTGTTCTTTACTTTTGAAGCACAGTTATATAAAATGTAGACTGTTTTTTCTCCCAGTACTGTAAATATTTTGCTCCACTCTCTTTTTGCTTGTGTGATTTCTGAGAAGTCACATGTAATTCTTACCTTTGCTCTTTGTTCCTTCATGAACAGATGAGCAAAAATCCTTAATAAGAGTATTAACAAAATAAATCCACCCATATATTAAAAGGACAATGCACGATGAGAAAGAGTAGTATATGTCAGAAATGCAAGGTTGGTTTAACATCCAAAAATCTTTCAAACCATGTAAGTAGAACAAAATAAAAGTTCATCATGATGGCAAACAAAACAAAAAACATTTCCACATCTGTACATGATAAAATGCCTGAGCAAATGAGGAATAGAAATTGTGTTGGCATTATGATGTTAGCTTGACTATATCCAATAATGTTTTCTCAATTTTTTTCTTCTATATTTCCAGTTATATTGTCCCCAGAAGAGACATGTAGGTGTTCGTGAGGTTGGAAGGTAAGGGGTAAAATACCCACATTTTTAAAATTTGCGGTAGGAAGGTGGGGATAGGCACTTTCTTAGTTTACACCACTCGTTGCTCTATCGACTGACATCATTCAAGGGGGCAGCAGACAGACCTGCAATGACCTTCCCCTGAATCCCACCATCAAGTTCATTGCCTCCTGGATCAGGTGTATGTTTAGTTTTGTACTGAAGAGCATCAGTTTCTCCTGAAACACACACAATAATTAAGGTTGAGAAAAAAGAAAAAATACACAGGTTCCTGATCTTCCTCAGAGATTCCAGGACCTCATGTTTGTGGGTTGCAGCTCGTCTAAGATCACCCTGTATTCCATTCTTCTCCCTTTAACTGTCTGTCCTGTTTGCTTCCATCTCCAGTGACAGATAACAAAGGGACGGCCTTACAGAGATAGCTGAGCCAGCTCTCACAGTTGCATAAGGTCAGATGTCTGAGATAGGTACATAGACACTGGGTATCCCAAAAGTCATCTCCCAAGTTGCCATACCTAGCTAAATATACCATTATTTACGAAATATTCGTTACAAAATTTTACAAAATATTTTCCATGTCTTTGCCATCTTGTCTGTAAAATTTTGTAACGAATATTTTGTAAATATCATAAAGGTACTTTTAGCTACAGTTTCCCATTTTCCTTACGTATGGTGACTTAGGGGCAACTTTTGGGACACCCTGTAGACAAGCAGACAACTTATAGCTAGCTTCATGCTTAATGATGAAGGTTCATATTCTGCTCTCAAGAAAAAAACAAGATGTTTACTCATAACTTCGATTCAATATTGCTATGGAAATTCTACCCAAATAAGTAAGGCTAGATTTCAAAAAAAGGCAGAGTGATTATACTTATATTTTATGAAGATATAAACATGTCTATAATCACAAATGGCATGAGGTTTCTATATAATTCAATATAATAAAAAGCTTCCTTAAGAAATAAATGGACTTAACAATTATACAAAATTTAAATAAGATAACAAAGAGTACATTAAATATATGTGACTCATTTGAGTTCTAGAAAATAGAAATATCTATCCTGACAGAGCAGATTTGTGGTTGCCTGAAGCTGGATCTTGCCCAGGTTTGATGGGCAAGGGTCACAAAAATATACACACACGGTTGGTTATACCCATGACCAGATTTCTTCAAACTGAGATTTGTTTTCTGTCAAGTGATATAAGTTTGAATTAGTCACTTGATGTCTTTGAAGGGAGGAATTTTAGCTATTTTATCTCCACATACTTGGGTTCTAAATAAACTAAGGATCGCAAAATCTATATGGTGGTCCAGCCCTCTTTCTGATAATGTAAATGGTCTATATTTGCATTGTCAGATACAGTAACCACAAGCTCCATGTGACAGCTGCACATTTAAGAGGTGGCCATCACAACTGAGGAAGGGATATTTAACATTATTTAATTCTAATTAATTTAAATTTAAATAGTCATGGGTGGCTAGTAGCTACCATAGTGAACAAATTTGTTTTCACCTGAATCTATTCTCTAGCTATGCCCAGTAATAAAAGCTCCTTCTGAAGTAGTATCCCCAAAGTTGACTTATGTTCAGCTTGAGTTAATAGTCTATGATGCAGCGTGAATTACAGAAGACACATGCAGCTGAAAAGAAAGACTGTAAATATATTCACTATAAATTAGTGGTTTTAATTGGTATGTGTTTGATTTCTAACTCATGTGTATGTCATTTACATGCACAATGTGCTGGTTAGATCAACTTCACGTATAATCTGAAGGAATGAAAATGACTTGGGTGTATTTTAAATGGTAATCAGTGCAAGTAAATGTTAACAACCATTATGAAATTATTTTTGGAGAGACAAAATATACAATAACTTGGATTTGCAGAATGCACCTGTTTTGTTTAGTGGCAGAGTTTTTGACAGTTCTCTCGAATTTACTTATTCCTGAAAGTTGGATCGTTAAGATTATTCCTCCCCCACCTCCAAGTTTATCTCTCTTATACAGTTCCTAAAGATGTGCACAGTGTTCTTAAAAGTAAATAGAAAATTTAGTATTTTCAAGAAACAATACTAGAAGATAATATTCTGCTTTTTCTTATAAGTGTGAAATCAAGACATGAATACAAGTGATTAATTAAACTTGAACAACCTGTAGATCTTCATCTTGTAAATAGGGGGAACAGTGATGTTATAGGAGTCCCTAGAATAATCTGCAATGTTTTACTATCATTTATGATGTGCTTCACTCTTAAAAAATGTCTGTCATGTATGTAGGGAAAATCAAAATCACATTTTCACTGTAAAGCTAATTCTAGACTCACAGAGTTTGTCACTATGGAAGAAAATGAAGATTCTATCTACAAACTTTATTGAAATATATATAATGTATTATATATTTCATACACATATTGCCACATATTGCATATTTCACATCCAGTAAAGTTCAAGTGCCCCTCTTATGAAGTTAAATGCACGCACTACATATGACACGTAATAAATGATAGTTGCACACACTGTATCGTAAAACAGTATTTTGAACAGATCTTACAAGGAATGTAACTCTGGAGATCTTTTCCCCATGGCCACATGGGATGGGAGAAAGCTGTCCATAGGGGAACATTGGCCCTATCTGTGCACTAAAGCATCCAAATTAATATACAACAGTGGGATTTGAATGATGTTGTCAAACTAAGTAATTTACAAATGTATTTGAAAAGAGTAGCTTCTTCCATTGAAACATTTGTTAAAAAACTACTCCAAAACTATTGGTGCAAAGGAACACAAGTTAGAACTAAACCATCATAGAAGACTGCATCTGTTTTCAAGGTAGATTACAATATTCATCTTACTACCTACTCCAATTTAATTGATATATTGATCAATCTATTTTCCTATTTTTAGTAGCCTCACATAGGAGTTTTATTTTTATTCATAATGAACTTCGACATAATGATCATGTATGCATTTCTTTCTGTGAAAATTTTATTTTATCATGAATATGCATATAGATTTATACATATAGCATGGTACATCCTGTGTTAAAACATAACATTTTTGTATTGTTCTATAGATGAAAAGTTTTATGCATTGTTAATTGGCTAAGTTTTCTTTTGATGGACATGTCAAAACTAATAAAAGACACCCCTACAAAAAGTCCAGTCCTCAGGGGCTTACCCTAATTTTGGACGGTCTAGTTAATGTGCTCTGTTGAGCCAGATGACCACTCTGAGCTTTATTTTAACATGCAAAAGAGGGAAAAAAGACAAATTAATTTGTATTTTCTTCTGTACTAAAAAGATTCTCAGATACTATCTTTTAGGCAATATGTATAAACATATATTTCTTATATGTAAGACTAACTTAAATCTATAAAGGGAAAGTATTAGTACAAAGATTTAAAAATGAAGGTAGGTTAATTCTTAAATACACTTTTTGCTCCAATATCTTAGGATTATTTATGTGAAGATAAGTGTATCATTTATTTTATTTGAGTTTTATTGGCTTTCTACTTTGATGCTTTCCAAGTATAACATACAGTGACTAAATAAATATGCTGCAAAAATGCATCTTTAAGGGAAATCATATTTTGAATTTCCTTAAATCATACTGTATTTTATAAGAATTGTTTGCAAGACTTGAGAAAAAATTAAATAAAGCTGCAATATTTAGGAATTTACTTTGTATCTTTAACTATTAATGTTGAGTCTGCCCTGGTTGTAAATTTACATGCACATTCAAATTCTGTATTTGATTAACATGCATTTTAGAGCCTTTGTTACTTCATAATTATTCTGTTTTGCCAAAAAATTATTCTTGGAAACATAGATTTATGAAATAAGTTCAATATCTCATTTATTTTTTAGCCAACTTTCTTCTCCATATTGACTGTTCATTTCAGGAGTATTTTCCTGAAGCTGTTTCAGTCATAGGGAACTTCTGTGGTTTATTCCTTGTTGCTTTTACTATGTTTATTCAGAGGAAATATATTTTTTGACAATCTTCATGGTTTTTGTGAACATCTCTTTATTATCTGAAGGCGGGGTGGTAAAACAGGGATCATCTTGTGTGCATTTCTGGTTGATATGGTGGTGGCTGCCTGGAGTGTTCGCTGGACCCATAGGGTAATCCAGCATGTTCGAAAAGAAGAGTGTCACCAATTAGTAACGTTTCTTGGGTGTGCTGGACAGGGAAGTCGTAGTTCTTACATCACATGGTATTCTAATTCTGTCTAATCTCGTGTTCCAGAAATGTTGTGCTATTTGCTCCATAGAATTTTTTGTGCGTTGATGTTATTTGGTTTGGATTGTATATTCTGTTATTACACAATGAGAATGATCAAGCACTTTCACGAATTTTTAACATTTCATTAAATGAAATAGGAAGTAGGAATACCTAGTTCCAAGTTACCCTCTTTCAAATAAAGACAATACCTGATATTTATAAAATATGTATATGTAAATACATATAATTTGGAACTGTGTGCTAAGTGTTTACTTCTTGGGATGACACAGAGAATGCAACCAGTTCAGTATTATCAATTGCAGTTTACTGTTTGTGTGTATTAGGCGCTATACCAAGTGATTTAACATATGAACTATATAATTGAACTCTCCTAAAACATTTCAGAGATTCTTAAAACAGTGTTACATAGAGACTATTTAATTTGTCCAAACTGTAGTTACAGAGAGGCACAAACACACACATGTGTACACACACACTATGAAAAAATCCAAATACTCGATGCTCTTTAGTTATTCTGTGACTTTTTTTTCCCCCCTCATCATCTTTAGCCTCGCATAACTAAAAGCAAACGTAAAAAAAATATAGAAATTGAGATGTGGGAGTTTTGAGCCAGTAGATATCCATGACTAGAAGACATTCATCTTATTTGAGAAAGTAGAGTGGGTTAGAAACTAATTGATAGAAAAAAGAGCATGGCGTTCCCCCAAGAGGTATAGATGTGTACAGCAGTGAACAGGTGCCCTGGTTTTCAAATGTGTTCCCATGTGCTCACTTTTTGATAATACAAATACCAGGTTAAAAGCAGTTGAGTTTGCTGAAATGCAGAGAATCATATGGAGGTCCCCTCCCCCCCGCGCCCCCCCGGTCTTTGTCATGAAAGTGAGCAGAAATTAAGAATTGGCTTAATTCAATTTTAGGTGAATTGTACAATTATTTTAAGTCTAGTCCATAAAACAGAAGATTACTGCAGTATTTCCTCAGACACTTTGATGTCAATTTTTAGAATTAGAGTTAATCCTAGAGATTATTTAGTGAAGTAGATTTTAGTTTACTCATGTATTATAGGGCAAACAAAACAAAACACTATGTTCTTGTGTAAAATACGAGCAAACTAAATTAGGCCACTTTCCTTTTACTACTTTTCCCCATCCCTGTTTCTACACCAGGGCTGCCCCACAGGGATCACATGTGGTTTGAAAACCGCCAAATCTTCTCCACTAGTCCTGTTCACAGATAAGCAAACAGTGACCCAAGGAAGTTAATGATTTATCAAAGGCTGTAAAACCAGGTAGTGCTGAGGCAGGATGAGAATTCATGTGGTGTCTCTGCTGGGGACGGCCTTCTGGTCCAGGGGCGGGAACTTTCCAGAAGGGGGAACATGGTGAGTAATTGCTCGTAGCTCAGTGCTTCACTCATCTCCAAGATCATTAATAAAAACAACCAACAAAAGAGAAGAAACATAAAACATGTTATGAAGTCTTAACAAAAAAAAGGTGTGCTGTCTGGAGCTTGTACAGAAAGCTTTAAAACTCTACTGAGGTAGCTCAGGAACATAAAACAGATTCTGAAAGGGTGGAAAGACATCTGTTCTTCCTGGGGATGTATGTTAAAAATCACAGAGATGTAATGTTTCCAAATTAAACTGTGTCATATCACATCAGCAAAAAAAAAAAAAAATATAAATATATATATACAAACACACACATACATACGTATATATAGTATGTATATACATATATGTATGTATATATACGTACATATACATCTCCTGATTAGTGTATACATTCATAAAAACACCTGGAAAGTTACACACCAAATATTATACTAATAACTATATTTAAGAATTGGGACTGAGGGCGGCGCCTGTGGCTCAAAGGGGTAGGGTCCTGGCCCCATATGCTGGAGGTGGCAGGTTCAAGAATTGGGACTGAAGTTGGATGATGTGGAGCACTCGTGAACTATTATTTAACACACCCTGTTTAATTTTTAAAACAATTGTATACTGTTTTTTACCTTGTCATTCCACATGGAAGTGAGTGGCAAATTTCAATACAGACATACTACCTTTATCTTCCTTTTATTTTCTCTCTCTCTCTCTCTCTCTCTCTCTCTTTTTTTTCCCCCTGTTTTGATTGACTTCATTGGGAACTTAGAAGCTGATTTTTTTTTCTTGTAAGAATTATGGTTAGTGAAGAAAGATGTAAGGCTTGCAGATGAACATTAATAGGATATGAACAAAATCTGTGTTAATAGGATGTGAACCAAATCTATGTAGCAAAAATGAAATCATTTCTCAATTTCTCCCTTTTATTTTGCAAATAATCAGATGATTGGATGATTTTATTACACTCTGTGACTCTCACAAAAATTATCAAGGATGCATTTTGGTAATACTAATTTATTTGGGATAATTTAGGCAATTAACCTGGAAAATTCTTCTTATATAGACTTTTCTGGTGGTGTGTGTGATCTTATTCTGTATTATTGTATGTTAAAAAAAAAATATAAAACATTGGGGGTTTTTTGCAGTTTTTGACTGGGGCTGGGTTTGAACCCGCCACCTCCGATATGTGGGGCTGGCACCCTATTCCTTTGAGCCACTTTTGGGCGCTGCCCAAAAATATAAAGCATTTTAAATCTTCAGTGCTGCATTCCTTACTTTCTCTATTTTTTACTTTAGATTAATATATACCTTTTAATGGTAGGCAGAATGAAGACCTTTCCATAGATGACCGTCTCCTAATTTCCAGAACCTGTGAATATGTTACCTTTCATGACAAAAAGAGCAAGGTATATTGCAGATGACCTTATGATACAAAGATTGTCCTGGATTATTCAGGTAGGACCAATGTAATAACAAGGGAAGATAAATAAAATAAAATTGAAAGCTGGATACCGAAAGTAGGTAAACATAGTGCAGTGTGAAATAGGAGAAGGATTCTACCAACCTACCCTCACTGGTTTTGAACATGGAAGACAGAGTCGTAAGCCAAGGAACATAGTTGGTCTCTAACCTGGAAAAAACAAGGATGTGGTTTCTCTCCGCTAGACCCTACAGAAGAAGCATAGGCCTGTGGACATTTGAGTTGGGCCCATTAAGAACCCATTTCAAATTTCTGACTTCTGCAATTCTAAGACAATACATTCATACTGTTTTAAACAGTGAGTTTGTGGAAACTTGTTATACCAGTGAGAGAAAACTAATATACCAACTTAGAAGACCTAGCCAGCAGTTGCCTCCCCATTTCATCTTCCTCTGAGCATCCCAGCCCAGCAGACTACTTTGCCTGTGCTCCTTTGAGCCCTGAGACCTCCACCCCTCCCCTGGGTTGATTTCTGTCAGTGTAGTGCTTAGAGAGGAAGGTCAGGGTAGGTGCTCACTTGTCTGATCGCCGACTTTAATCTCTTCAACCTCTGCGATCACTTTCTCTAGTTCAAGGGTGTTGCAACACGCATTGAGTTATGGCTATTGTTTACTGGAGTTATGTTTCAAATATATTAAACTACAACATACACACATATATAGGGTATTTACCTAGAGTATTCTAGCAGCTCATGTGTGTTACACAGGTTAATTTCATGTAATATTGGAAATAGCACTATGAGATTGTTACTATCACCACCAACCTCACCATCATTCTTTTTTTTTTTTTGAATTTTGAAAAATACTATTTATTTTGTTTTTATTAAATCATAACTGTGTACATTGATGCATTTATGGGGTTCAGTGTACTGATTTGTTATACAATGTGAAATGCTTACATTGAACTGATCACATCCATCATCTCGCTTGCCTACTTGTTGTGTTAAGACAATTATACTCTTTTCTTAATAGTTTTGAAATGTACCATTGCATCATGCACATTAGGTGAGGTCCCCCCAAATACCCTCCCTCCTTCCCCTCCCTCTCCTCTTCCTGTCTACTTTCTGGACTATAGTTATGTTTTACCATTTGTATGAATGTGTAGGTGATTATATATTGATTTCATAATAGTATTGAGTAACACAGGATACTTCTTTTTCCATTCTTGAGATAATTCTTATTTTATTTACTTAGAAATGAAATGAAAGCACTCAGAAGTTGGTAAATTGTTGAGCAAACTCCAAGATGGTGTGCTTTACTGTACTTTTTTCAACCTTGGCAGTTTGCCTCTTGGGCCTGAGTACTTAATCAACACAATCTGACAGCTCTTCAATATGTCCATATAAAAAAAAGTCTGTCCTCATAAATCACCTGTGATGCTAAAAGAGGAGGCTTTAGCTAAAAACGTTAAGGCTATCATACTGAAAATGACAGAGCCAGCCAAGAGTGCAGGAAAGCTGAAGTCCAGGCACTGCAAGCTGGACAAACTTCAGAATGGCCTCTAGCCTGGAAATTTATGGGACTGTTTCTTTCTGCAAGAAACACACTGGTCTGTTAACAGAGACAAATAATCTTACCACACCCTCCTAATTTCATTTACTGGGGGTCTAAAAGTTCACTGTGTTTGTCTTAGGGAAGCATTTAATGATGTAGAGGAAGGTGAACTTGATCTTGGTTATTACATGGTGCAGAGTCATGGAAATAGAAGGACTCACACATTGTGGTTATGGTAGATAGCATGATGGTCCAAACGAATGCTCGTTACAGAGACCAGCACCAGACCTCAGCCTCTGGAAATCCTACCTGTTGGCACTTCTCAGCACACCCCTCACTGGAGTCTGTCTCCCCAGCTCAGGCTCTGATACCCAGAGTCAGTGCTGAGTGGGACACAAGGGTACCACATTTTGCCTCCTGCGTGAAACTGTCCTTGAAATCTGTTTGCAGGGAATCCAAGCTAAAGTTGTGTGCTATCTTCTTCTTTTTCTTTTAATTTTGTTTTGTTGTAGTAAAAACATTTAATATGAATTTCTACTCTCAGCAAAATTTTGAGTGTACAATACATTATTTTAAGGGTATGATAAACTATTGTTGACTATAGATACTATGCTATACAGCAGATCTTTAAAGCTTATTCTTAATGCGTAACTGAAATACACAATCAGTAACTTCCAAATTTCCCCTCCCCTAACCTCTGGCAGCCACCATTGATTCTATGAACTTGACTATTTTAGGTACCTCAAGTAAGTAGCCTCCTGGAGCATTTGATTTTCTTGCTGCCGAACAAGACTCTAACTCCCTGAGAGACATCATGACATTTTCAAATTTAACAAAACCAAAATTGTAACCCAGAACTCTGATCTTTTGGGTAGATATTTATAACGACTCTTATTCGAAAGCTTGTAGGTGCTCACAATATTGAAAGGAAAAAGAAACAGCTCCATTTTTTTAACCACTAAATGATGCACAGCGTTGAATGATTTTGCGTAGTCATATATTTATTTAAATAGACTTACTATAGAAGTCTAAATGCTATGAATTTAAAATATAGCATATTAAAAATCGCAGTACAAAACATTCATATGTGAAAGGTTCATGTTGAGAAGTAAATTCTATTCACATCATAGTGAATGTGATAAAATTTTAGGATTTTAGAGATAGCAATAAAATCTTTATTTTAATAGAAATTTTAAAAATAATTAAGGGTGAAAGTTTAATGAAGTAACGCATGTGATTCAGTAAACCTGGTACTTTTGTGCCTTGCACAAAGTAATCATTCACTAAACGTTCCTATTTGTTATGAGTGAGTCCCAAACGTTGTTGCACGATGTATCTAACTTGTGTCTGAAGTTAACCCTATGCTATATGTATAACTACTGTAGTTTTAGATGTGAAGAGGCTGAGCCTTCCCAAGCCTAAGTAACTTGACCGATCTTACCAAACCATACGCTCTTTCTACTGCATTAGATGGATTCTTCCCGGATGCATTCTTCCCAGGAGGTCACACTGTTATTAAAATATAAATCATTTCCGTTCAGTTTTCTCTGGATTCGCTCTACAACAGATGAGGGAGGAGAATGCTGACAAAACAATTCAAAAGTTCTAACTACGCGTGATAAAAGACTAACATCTCCTATTATGTCTGTGCAGTATTACCCTGCACTTCATTTTTTTTAAAATTTCAGATTAATAGGAGGTTATAACTATTTAGGTTACATTGTTTTCATTTCTAAGGTAAAAGTTGAAGTTTAGCTGAGCTCTTCACTCAGAGGATGTGAACACCCTCACACTGGGCCCTGCACTTTTTTTTTTTGAGACAGAGTCTCACTATGTTGCCCTTGTTAGAGTGCTGTGGCATCACAGCTCACAGCAATCTCAAACTCTTGGGCCCAAGCGATTCTCTTGCCTCAGCCTCACAAGTAGGCGGGACCACAGGCACCCACCACAGTGCCCAGCTATTTTTTTTGTTGCAATAGTCATTGTTGCTTAGCTGGCCTGGGTTGGGTTTGAACCCACCACCTATATACCCTTAGTGTATGTGGTTGGCACAATATTGTGCTACAGGCGCCAAGCCTGTGCCCTGCACTTCTTGATCTGAAAAATCTGTGAATTCTCAGCCAGCAAATATTTTGGCAGGACATAAAAGAATGATGAAAAAAGGAAGATTGTGTTTGCTTTCTAACTTTTAATCATAAAAATGTTAAATAGATGCATAAATAGAATAGCGTGTGTATCTATCTACATATATTATTTATGATTCTTCTAAAGGACAGTCTCATCTCTTTCCCCCTATTTATTGATTTATTCAAACATTTGTTTATGTCTACATAAAATGGATATTTATTTTATTAGTTTGGATTATAATCTAATACTCAACTAATCACTTTATTGCTCTAATGATTCCAGTTTTGGCCACTGGGAGCTCTTTCCCATCCGCTTCTATACCTTTCGACACAGCTCATTTTCGATTGTTCGAGCATTTTCCTATGTTCTGGTACTGCGACATGTTCTAGACTATTTTCAATACTTCCTGATTCAGCTCTGGAGTCAACTATTTCTCCCAGAAAATTTGGGTCTTTTTATTAGATGGTGATATGTCAAGGCCAAGATTTGAGTGTTCACGGTTCTCAATCCGTTAAAATTTCATCAATTCTTTGCCTTCTCAACAAGTAGAGGTAGATAACATATACATATTAAACATTGCATTCACACATACCTACAATTATTCCCTTATCTGTGTGTATAGGTTTGTGTGTTAACATTGAATTCTTGATGAGTTTTCCTACTTTTCAAACTTGCCCTTTTTTTTTTTGTTTGTTTGTTTACAGAGAATAGTTTCTTCTGAGAAGTCTTTGGTTTCCTTATGTTTTTATTTAAGATTTTCTCCTTGCCATTGTTTTTCCGCAATGTAATATTATGTGTTCTGGAATGGTTTTCATTACAATTGTCTTTTTAGTATCATTTTCATTTACACTCTTAGAATTCTGAGATTAGAGTTTTATTAAGTTTGAAAAAAATCATCTCTATTTTTAAGAAGGTGGGAAGAACTTGTTTAAAGAAATTTTTTTTATAGTTTCTAAGTCTCTGTTTTCACTTGGTTTTATCTTCCTGTGATTCATTTTGAATTCTATTGTTAAACCCTAAGTTCACTGATCTTTTTTTTCTGCAATTATCTCTAAAAGTTACAACTTAAAAAATTTTTTTTTCATTTCTTTCATCCTTTCCTTTAAATATCTGAAAATTGTTAAAATACTCATCAACTCATGTCATCATTTCTGTCATTTGTGTGTTCATATTGACTGGCTCTTAAGCTTAGAGATGGGACATATTAGCCTGGTTCTTCAGATGTCTAATAATTTGTCTGAGACAGAGTCTCAGTCTGTCATGCTGGGTAGAGCACTGTGGCATCATAGCTGACAGCAACCTCAAACTCCTGGGCTCACCTCTTGCCTCAGGCTCCTGAGTAGCTGGGACTATAGGCACCTGCCATGATGCCCAGCTAATTTTTCTACTTTTTAAAAATAGAAATAGGGTCTTACTCTTGCTCAGGCTGGTCTCAAACTTCTGAGCTCAAGTGATTCACCTGCACTGCCCTCAGTGCTGGGATTACAGGCGTGAGCCACCAGGCCCAGCAGTGTCTAATAATTTTTTAATGGACATCATATATTATGAATGCTATCTTGTTGAGTGACCTTAATTTTGTTATCTTTATCTGAAGAATATCAGTTGGTATTTAAGTTACTTTTGGATCATCAGATCCGTCTGTGGTGTGTGTGTGTGTGTGTTTTTTTTTTTCTTTAGGTTTTGGCCCGGATCTGGGTTTCAACCTGCCACCTCCGGTATAAGGGGTCAGCTCCCTCCTCCTTGAGCCTCAGGTGCTGCCCCATCTGAGGTTGTTTTTAAGATAAGCTAGGGCAGTTCTAGTTTATACTCTAATCTGAGGATAGTCCACACCTATCTTAATCTTACTGATTATCTCTGGCAGTTCCAGTTTATACTGTGATCCGAGGATGATCCACACCTGTATTAACCTTACTGACAATCCCTGGCAGTGACCACTTCCTTCGGTCTGATTGGTTAGACCTTGAACCCCTTCCTGTGCTGTGCCGTGGTGGTTCTTACCAGCCGAGAGTCCTGGTGTTCCCCTTCGTGCACATGAGGCCTTTACACACCTCTGTACACCTCAGCAAGGCTAAGATTTCCTATTATGTTTGGAGATTTTTTTTTTCTCCATGGCTCCTCCTTTCTGGGATCTCTGCCTTACAATATCCAGAAATCTAAAGCTCCCAATCTCTGCTTTTGTTCTCTTCATCAAAGGGACGTTGCTCAGCATATATATTCATGACTTAGAAATTGCCTTCTGGCAGACATTTGATACCATTGCATAACTCACCTTAGATTTTTCCTCTTTGTTCAAATAGTATAGTCTTGCACAGCTTGCTGTGATATCTAGAAATAGTTGCTTCATATATTGTAACGCTGATCAGCCATCACCAACCGTTCTTCCTGACTTTATGCTTAGCAGTTATGGACATTGCCGTCAAATGACAGCGAGAGTTGGGCAAAGGTTTCTCCAGGCATAAGAAACATTCTCATGTTGTTTGGCCCTAGATTTAACAACACATTCTAACCTATGGATATTCTCTGATTTCAATTTCTAAATTCTTTTTTTTTTTTTTGAGACAGAGTCTCACTTTCAGAGAGCTCACAGCAAACTCAAACTCTTGGGCTCACACGATCCCCTTGTTTCAACCTCCCAAGTAGCTGTGACTACAGGCATCTGCTGCAATGTCCAGCTATTTTTAGAGATAGGATCTCGCTCTTGCTTAGGCTGGTCTAGAACTCCTGAACTCAGACAATCCACTTGCCTTAGCCTTCCAGAGTGCTAGGATTACAGGCATGAGCCACCACAACCAGCATATTTCTAAATTCAGATGTTTAATTTAATGTACTAATGTTATTTTTATTCAGTTATTAATATTTGACAAAAAACCTCCAATGTTCTTTTTTTTTTTTATGAAATCATAGCTGTGTACATTAATGCGATCATGGTGCACCATACACTGGTTTTATAGACTGTTTGACACATTTTCATCACACTGGTTAACATAGCCTTCCCGGCATTTTCTTAGTTATTGTGTTAAGACATTTAGACTCTACATTTACTAAGTTTCACATATCCCCTTGTAAGATGCACCACAGGTGTAATCCCACCAATCACCCTCCCTCTGCCCATCATCCCTCCTCCCTCCCCTCCCTCCTTCCCCATATTCTTAGGTTATAACTGGGTTATAGCTTTCATATGAAAGCTGTAAATTAGTTTCATAGTAGGGCTGAGTACATTGGATACTTTTTCTTCCATTCTTGAGATACTTTACTAAGAAGAATATGTTCGAGCTCCATCCATGTAAACATGAAAGAGGTAAAGTCTCCATCTTTCTTTAAGGCTGCATAATATT
>CAUYPK010074257.1:0-20860 GCA_963574355.1 Loris lydekkerianus
CAGGCAGGTGCACTCATCACACTGGAAAGGGGGGACCTGGAGGACAGGCAGGTGCACCCTTCATGCTGGAAAGGGGGGACCTGGAGGACAGGCAGGAGCACCCATCACACAGGAAGGGGGGCCGTGGAGGATAGGCAGGTGCACCAATCCTACTGGAAAGGGGGAGAGGGCCTGGAGGACAGGTAGGTGCACCCATCACGCTGGAAAGGAGGGGCCCTGGAGGACAGGCAGGGGTACCCATCATGCTGGAAGGGGGGGCCTGCAGGTCAGGCAGAGGCATCTGCCTTGCCATCAGGCTGTCTACCTTCCTGAAGCTCACTGCATGTCTCCCTCATAGTGAATCATCTGAGATTTCAGTCAAGTCTTATTAGGGTGCTCCAGCCTTGTATTTGCTATGTTCTAGGGGAACAGGGGATTATTGTGCATCCACATTACCAAGGTAGAAATCATCCTTGAAGGCAAAAGAAAATGAATCACAGGCTAGGGTCAGAACCAGATCATGATCCTCCCAACACCAAAGCTGGAAATGTGTGAAATGTTTTCATTAAGAAAAGTTGTATATCTCCCCAGGCTTCTGAGGAATTCAATTTTCTCGTTCCTCCATCATTAATCAAGCAAAGTGGACTGTTGGTGGGCATCACAGAGGCAAACAGCAGGAAATGACCTCTGACCAGATCCTCAGACAGGCTCTGGTCGGCCAGCAAAGTCAGACAAGCAGCCAACAGAGGGTCCAGCTGGGAGGACAAGCTGACACCCAGATGTCACAGTTTGAGGAATCCATCCCCAGGCAAGGTCTCTCTGCCAAACTGCTGCCTGCCCACCTGTCCTGAGAGAGGGCACCAAGGCCAGGATGCGGGAGGGAGCAGATGGTGGCAGAGGGCAAAGGAGACGCAGAGAGCTCTGCTCACTGCTGACTCTGAGTGGATGGTGTGGAGAGGGAAGAAGAGGCCTCTATACATACCCAGGACTTTCCGGGCTGCAAATGTCTATGTAGCCACCTGCAGCCAGAACGGCAACCAGCTGCACCCAAGGAGAACACCCGTGCAATTGTCTCTGACAAAGCCTTCGCCACTGTCCTTGTTAAATGTTCCCATCTGTGTCTTTAGGGTTAAGTAAACCATTGAAAGTGACATGAAATTCAAGGTAGCCGGTGCAGGGAGACTCTGTGTCACTCCAGAGGAAATGCTTCTGCTGACAGGTTGACAAAACTCATAGCCAGGGAAAAGTACAGAGAGCCCTAAAGAAATAGGGGTGCTATGGGGAGTGGGGTTGAAATGCTTTAATAGATTGAGCTTGGGGAGGAGTGATTCCATAAAACTATTCAATAATTTTAAAATGTACAAATAAGAGAAATCTAACCTGAGGGAGCATTTTATAATAACACCACATTAGCACTCACAGCTTAATTCAGGGATCAGGCTCCACAGTGACCAGACAACACATTTTGTATCAGTTTGGTTGTCACCCTTTGGAAACACATGTGAATATAAATGGGGTGGCAATGTGATAATATGTCTGTTACTTCCCTTGCAGCCCTGAAGTCTCCAGGCAAGGCAGTTCCCAAGATAGAGTACCTTACAGATTCTCCTCTGAGCAAAGATGTCTGTGAAATCCTAGCAAAGTCTCCAGGTTCTGGAGGGACTGGTTATCACTTTTATCACTGGCTGAGTCAGACAAGCCCTAAACTAACTTGTCAAGAAAACAAGAATGAGAAACACCCAGGAAAGACAAGGCTTTGTAGGGCAAAATAAACAACAGTACTAAACGCTGGCAAATGCATTGCTTTGGGAGCCACTGAGAAGCCACGTATTTAGGTGCTTTTTTTCCAAGGGACTTTCTATCTGCTAAATAGGAACCAAATTGATTTGCTATAATAGCTCCTGGTTGGCTTTAGAATGCAGAAAGCCCTAACCATGGCCTAATAGAAGAAGATGGAGTTTTCGGGGCCAGCTCAGCAGAGAAGCCAAGAGATGAATGATCTTGCAAAAAGTCCCTGCTCTTAATGGTCCTCCAAGAACCTTCTATACCAGAAATATCATCCCATGTGGGAGAGAAACTAAAACTGGACTAGAGAGCTTCATTTCCAAAAGGATTTTCATTAATTTCATCAAGACGAAGTTAATAATCCATGACATAAATGTTTGGTTGCTTTTTTTTTTCCTCCCTTGAGTGAATTGTTCTAAACATGTTAGAGTCTTCTCGATAAATCTCACAGCTAGAGGCTAGTAGAAATTAGTTTGCCTTCTACACTGTCATTAGGAAGAAAGAAGTGGTAATAGCTACTGAGGAAACTTGAAGGGAATGGCTTGTAAATGAGATGGATCTCCACGTTGCCCCAGTAGTCACTGGGCAGGATGAGTAAATAAATCCGAATTTCTCTCTCATCATCCCCAACTCACAAGGGAGCAGATGTAACAAATGGAGATAGAGATTCCCTTAATAAAGTGTTTCATTTATAAATATATACATAAATATGTATATAAAGAGGCACCTAGAGTCAGTTTAGCTGGTGTTAAGACCTGCATTCTTAACAGATTCACCCGTAAGCCCTCACTGAAGATCATCAATGAGCAGGGTCTTGTATGCAGAGCTTTATGGAGATAAAGGACATGAGCTTTCTTCTCCCAAGCGAGGCAGCCATGACCAGTGCCCACGGAAGTGATGTGGACAGGAAGGGGTGCACAAAGCCTGTGATTAGGCGCTGGACAGTTGGGAACTGTTCTCCCACCAGCAGTGATGCTTTTAAAAAGCATGCTCAGGAAGAAAGGTGGACTATACCATATTTTTAAAAATGAGGCTATCTTTAGCCCTTCTACGGGAACGAACCTGGCCATCTCGTCAGTCATGATAATAACTGGTTGAATGGCCCTTATCTGAAATGCTTGGGACCTGAAGTGCTTTAGATTTGTTTTTTGTTTGTTTATTCTTCAGATTTTGTAATATTTGCATTATTCTGGCTGTGCATGCCTAATCTAAAAACCCAAAACCTGAAATGCTCCAATGAGCATTTTCTTTGAGCATCGTGTTGGTGATCAAAAACTTTTGGAGTTTGGAGCATTTTGGATTGGGGATTTTCAGACTGAAGATGCTCGGCCTATACTACTAATAGCTCAGCCCTGTATTGAGCACTGCCCATATGTTCTCTCATTTAATTGTCATTATTACTCTAGGGCAGTGGTTCTCAACCTTTTTAATGCCACGAGCCTTGAATACAGTTCCTGTGGGTCACGACCCACAGGTTCAGATCCGCTGCTCTAGGGGGTAGGTAATACTCTAATCTCCAGTTCACAGAGGAGGAAACTGAGACACAGAATGACAAATCAATAATAATAATAATTAGAATTACTGCGATTTAATCTCTGGCAATCTGGCTTCTGTTCCACTATTGCTGCCACTACGATATCCTGAAGGTGCTGCCCTTAAACGTTGCTCTTGATGTAATGGCCGGTTCTCAATAGGCAGAGAGAGGAAGAGTGTCTCGGGGTTCCTAGGTCTGATACTGCATTTATCTCAGGGGATGATGATGCCTCGCCACATACCTACGAGCCAAGGCTTCCTTTCTCCTCTCTATTAGTACGTGTCACTCATCAGTGCCTTCTGTCTCCCTTTCTCTCTCCTCTCCGGGGGACAGATTCTTGGTATCCAATGTGTCTGACATGCAACCAAAGAGCCACCTGCACATTACAGCCCACGGAGAAAGGAAGCACCCCAGGGCTTGAGGAGCAGCACTGCCCACCCCTCCCCTCCTGTGCAGCACACCTCTGTATGGTGGACCACGGCCGCTCCTTGGGGCTTCACGTGGACTGAGAGCAGTTTGACGAAGGCAAGACTGGAGGAATGAAGCAAGGGATACGGGGCAAGGATGGCTTGGGCTTTGGAAAGGGAGAGAGCCCTTCAAGGGAAGGAGAAATTGAGGAAACCTTCACAGGCTCTGGTCCCACAGAGAGCAGAGAGCAGGAAGGGGCACACACGGCCTGAACTCATTATCCGATGTCACTTCCCACAACGTGGAGAATTTGGATACAAAGGCTCAGTGAGGGGACTTGCCTGGCCCTTACCACTGCTCTCAAATTCCATAAAAGCAAAGGGAAGTATCAACCAGAAACATCCAAAAATACAAAATCTGACCTACATGCCCCGGGTACTCAAGTCCATGGGCCCTGCAGAGGCCTGAGGTCCACTCTGTTGGCCAGCCTTCCACCACTTTAGAAAGACCCTAGACATTGCGATGGACTCCCTGGCGAAGTGGGCATTGACAGGTGAAAAAAATTCCAGCTAAAATAAATCTCTTTCGTGCTTCCCCATCAATTAAGAACGTACTACGTATTTTTCACATTTACCTTCTACTAGGGCATGTCCCCCTCCCCAGTGTAAGATTATAGAGTAGTTTCAATACTTTATCATATTATACACATACATGGCCTGCTCAAGATTCCAACAATCACCCTCCCAAAATGTGTGGCCCCTGATATAGCAACTCCAAAATCCCCTGGGGTGGGGCTGATACTCAAGTGGCAGATACAACCATCTGTGTCTTGAAACCCAGGTTTCCGTTCCCCACGCTTAGCTGGGTAAAGAAGGTGCAATTAGCTCCAAATGCTGAATGGCAGGCTTAGCACATGTCCACACTTCTGGGCAATCTCCACAAATCTAACTGGGAGAAATTTCCTTCTGTCCCGGGGCTTCCACCAAGCACCAGGGAAAATTCTCTTATGCACAACATTCTTAGTAAGGAGGCAGATTCGGGGCTCCCAGCAGGCACTCTCCACACTGCTTCCTCGGTTTTCCCAAACATCCAGAGGAAAAAAACATCTGTCAGGACAGGCACATAACTCCCTATCCTATTCCCAGGCCCTGAGACAAGCTAACCCAGATTGTACACACCCAGGGGCAGGGCAGTGGCCCAGGGACTGAGCATAAATACTCTCACCCTGGAAGGAATAGGGCAGGTGGGCAGGTCATGGCCCTGCTCTTTTGCCCCTCCCTGCCCAGCTGGGAATCCAGCAGTGTCCAGGGGGATCTGAGCTGCAGGACTCAGCAGATGTGCTGGGATAGTCCCAACTTGTTTTGCAAGAGATACGTCTGCATTAGGAAGGAAGTGCCTAAAACAGGTTCAGAATGATGACATCCCAAAGGAAGACTCCATCCCCAGCTCTGCCACAGTGAATCCAGCTCCACAAAGCGATTATCCCAGAGGCCTAAGGGACAGGAAGCTCTTTACCTCCTAAGGGTGTAAGTTTTAAATACCAGAGGCACCCAGTAAGCCAATAGTCCCTGCCTGTGACAACAGACATAATTGCCTGCTAATGTTGCTCAGAGACATGGCCCAGTTGACTGGTTTCAATTTCAGCAAATGACAGAGTTCTAGTAATGAGAATCAGTGGGCAGCAGGAGGCCCCTGCGTGTCTCTGCAGCAGGCCGGGGATGTGGGGGAGACTCCTGCAAGGAGGGGGTACAGGAGGAGCCACACACTGACCTGCAGCATCTGGAGGTAGCCCTCCTGGGGGTCGCAGAGCAGGGAGGAGATGCGGTGGTTGTTCCTCATGCATTTCTGATTGTCCTTTGCAGATGGGAAGATTTGCCGGACCACGGTCATCCGGCCAAGGGCACTGTGCACCAGATCCAGAATCTCCGGGTCACTGATCTCCTAGAAAAATAACCAGACCCATGCTTACCATTGATTCCTGACCTATCTCTGCAAAAGGAAGCATCTAGGCCCGTGGGCTGAAGAGCTAACATCTAAGAGCTTAAAGGGATTGGCCCCCGCTCACATAGTTCATGTGCTGCTTATTTAACAGATAATACCTACTATCCTTGAGGTACAAACAGGATTATTCAACATTTTCTCTGAAGGCCTGAAGAAATGTCTAAAGCTAAACGATCACTGATACATTGATTTGCACAGTGTCAGGATTTTAGGGACCAACACCATCAAATATCATGGTGGGCATTAGGCAGACATAATGGCCACATTTTCTTTTGGATGTCATCTACCTGATTTAGACAGGGAAAGCTGGGTTTCTCTGAAATAGTTGATAAAAAATACAGCGAGCTTCTCCGAATTCTTTGATAATTACATTCATTTTATAAAAATATCTACATACAAATTTGAAAGATATATCCATTCACTGATTCATTCCACAACATCTCCCTCAAATCTCTAAGGCTGGCTGTGTTCTAAGTACTGGGGATACAGCAGTGAACAAACCAGGCCTTATCCTGTCCTGTAAATCTCACAGGCATCATAGGAGGGAGAGTGCTGAGTGCTCCAGGGACTAAGGCAACCCATGTGCTTTCCATGTCAGACATGCACTAAGCGCTTTACACACATTAGCTCACTTATTCAGGGCTCACAATATCCCTAGGAATTCTAGGAGGTAGATGCTGGTATTATCCCATTTAAAATGAGTACTGCTAAGCATAGATTGCAAAGGGGTCACAGGGAGCTCTTTCCAGAACAAGGCTTCTATGTGAAATCAATACTGAATCTGCACCTGGAAGAAGACTTGCAAGGCCCAGTGCTTGTGTGTGTGTACATATGTGTATGTGCGCGTGTGTACCTGTGTGTGTTTAGAGGGTGTAGGGGAGGAGTTGGTGGTACTGCTGAAGACAGGATGAGTGGATGAAACCCTGTTCCAAGTAGAGGCCTCGGGGTGTGTGAAATGCCCCAGGTTTTGCCAACCTGGGGAAGGACAGGATGGCTGGCCATCTGCAGTGGGTGCTTGCTGGGGCAGAAGGATGGATGATCAGAGCAGAACGGGAGCCACCTTCAGGAAACAATGGGGCAACAGGGAGTTTGTATTCTCAGCTACAATACCCAGCCTAAGGGAGATGAGGAAAGGTTTGAGGCACAGACAAGCCACAATCTCTTTTTAATGAAAATCTGAGGCTTTCAAAATATGAAAAGAGGAACAAAACTGAAGGAAGAGAGGGCAGAAAGAAGAGTTACAGGTTCCACAGTGATGTGCAACACAACAGCTTTGAAAAACAGACGCCCCTCAACTTAATGGGGTTAGGTCCTGCTGAACCCATCATAAGTTGAAAATAATGTAAGTTGAAATGCCTTGAATACACCTAAGCTGCTGAACGGACATCATAGCTTAGCCTAGCTTATCTTAAGCAAGCTCAGAATATTTACATTAGCCTACAGCTGGGCAAAATCATCCACCATGAAACCTATCTTATAACTAAGTGGTGAGTATCCCATGTAATGGATTGACTACTGCGCTGAAAAGTGGAACATACAATGGTTTTATAGGCACTCGTGCTATGGTTCTACTGAATGCATATTGCTTTTGCATTATCATATAGCCGGTAAATCCTAAATTGAATCACTGTAAATTGAAGACTGTATCAAAACCAAGGTTTCAGTGGGGGCCAGAGTGGGTGGAGAGGGATTGTCAGGTTAAAAAAAGTCTGATTCACTGACCATCTCTAAGAAACGATTAAATCAGTGGTTGGTTACAAGACTAGATTTTTAACTATGAATAACTATGTTTTAAAATACATCTTAAATCTTTCTCCTCCCATGTGACACTTTCTAGCTTTGAGACGCTGTGATGTTATAAAGGGAACTAATGAGATTAGAAGTTAGTGAACAGTGGTTTCAAAATTGTTTAAACAAGAACATAATGTTTTAAAGGATATGATGGCAAACAGTATATTTCAGGAAATGTCTTAGGAAGTTGATGTGTGTGTGAAGTCTGGTCAGTTGAAACCACATGCTGCTTCTGGGAGAAAGTAAAAATTAAGAGCTATGTCCTTTCAGTATGATCAATAGTTCCCTAGTACACTGAATTACAGAATTGCAAAAGAATTAAAGTGCCATTATGTATTGAATTGGGACTTGAATTACTAAACTTTGTATGTCAGACAAAATTCTGTCCAAAGGAAGACGTTCTTCCTGTTTCAGAACCAACAGGTGATCAAATGTGGGGGAAATAAAATATGGAAAATATCCATATTTCAGGACCATTGATAGAAGGGCCCAGATCACAATTGGGCCTCACGTGGGGGGCAGAGGATGGAGCTGAGCCTGAGGGAGCACCCTCCGCTCTGCTCTCAGCTGCCCTGCTGACCGAGGTCCTGCCCTGAGCGCAGGGAATGGAATGAGAGAAATCACATCCTAGTCTAACAGGATTTAGGAACATAAGAAAAATCAATGGGTAGATTGTTTAGCTTTGCCTTGAAGAAGGAATATAAAGGTGGTGGAAAGGAAATTATTTTATCTAGAAAATGAAGAGGTCATGAAGAACATAGTTTGAATTATACACAAAGGAAAGAATCCTGCACTTCTGGGACTGTCCTTGCTGCGAGGTCCAGAGATGTCTGCAGTCAGAATCTAAGAATCCACAGAAGCACCTTCCCAATTCCTTGGGGACAAAAAAAAGGGTCACCTCTTCTTCAAACCCGTGTGACCAATCAGTTCTAGAAGCTATGTGCCAGACCCTGCTCCTGTCCTGTGACCCTGCTGGGTCCCTTTCTCTTCTAGATAAAAACTTCTTCCCCAGATCCTTTATATTCCTTCTCCAAGGCAAAGCTAAGTAATGGACTCATGGATTTTTCTTATATTCCTATACCCTGTTAGATTAGAGTATAATTTCTCTCATCCTATTTCCTGGGCTTGGGGCAGGGGGCCTTGGTCACCAAGGCAGCTGAGGGCAGAGCTGAGGGTGCTGACCCAGGCTCAGCTGCATCCTCTGCTTTGCTTGTGAAACCCAATTGTGATTTGGGCCCTTCTATCAATGGTCCTGAGATGTGGCTGCTTTTCAATTTCCCCACTTTTGATTGTCTGTAGTTCTGGTATGACAAGACTCTGGCTGAAGACACAGGTTCCCTCTGAAGAGAGGCAATCAGATTTCATTCTCTTCCTTCCTGTCCTCTATAAGAAGAATAATTTTGCTTTTGATCACTGAATTAAGTATTTCTGGTTGTTGAAATGTAAGAGGTTCTCCATGGTAGATTCTGAGGTTTGCGCAATCCTAAGAAGATGACCTAGAAGAAACAGCACCTTTCTGCCTCTGGAGTTTTGGGTCCCAGGAAAAACTATTGTACTGTAGTCACATCACCCTGCAAAAAAACAGGACTCCTGAAGACACTTTCTAGACTCTGAATCTCCTTGCCCTGAAATGTCATGACCTGTCTCTGGGCTTTCTTTAAAGTAAAATAATAAATTCTGAGATCATTCAAGGAAATTTGATTTCAGATTTTTCTGTTACTGTAATGAAAATTAACCTCATACTGAAGGTAATGGGACTTGTAATCAGATATGGAGCAGATTTCCATTGTGTCTAAATTGGTCAAATTTCTTAAAATACAAGATCTCAAATATGGAAAAATTTGAATAGTGGACATGTGGGTGATTGTTATGTCTTTATACCTTTTAAACTTCTTAGAAATAGTTTATTGAAAATATAAAATTACTGCAGAAGTGTCATTCTAAGCTGAGTTGAGTAGCAAAGAGGAAAAAACTTTTATAATGAGGGAAAAATTTCAAAATGGCAATTAAAATGGTAAGGATCTATTTTTTCTCAATGTACGTTTTTGGCAAACCACGTGCAAAACTCATGTACAAATAGGTTTTTGTCTGATCTCTAAGACTTCAGTAAAATTTCTGAACCTTCTGATATCAAAAAAAAAAAATTTTTAAACATTTATATAGATCTCAAAACTTAGACAAAACTTATGCAATCACATTATTAGTCATTTCCTTGTATTTCTTAGAAAGACCCAGATCTATCAAACATCTGCGCAATACCAGCATTATTCCATCTCGGGAGAAGTAATAAAGTTTATTTTCCTCCTTGACACCATGACATCAGTAATCTAAAGTTGATGATAGTAGAGAAACTTCACAGACAAGGCCGGCTTGAGAAAAGTTTAGGAAACAGAAGGAAAATTCAATAAAGTTGTGATGAAAAAATAATTCCTACTGAAGTCAACAGGATTTTCTGAGTGTCTGTTGTACTCAGATGCCTACAGAGTGTCCAGGATGAGGCAAGCGAAGGCCCCTTGGACACAAGAACGTCAGTGAGGTTTTGATTTGCATTTGCCTGGTGATTAGTGATGTGTGAGCTCTAGTGTTCTGTTGCACAGCAGGGCGACTATAATTAACACTGTACTATGTAGTTAACAGTAGTTAGAGAAGAGGTTTCTTAATGTTGAGGTTCTCACCCCAAAAAAATAACATATGAGATGACAATGTATGCAAGTATTGACATTCTCACCACAAAGAAATAACATATGAGATACAATGTATACCTGTATTGAAACATCACAATGGCATTCCCCCCAATGTCCACAATTACTATGTGTCAATTTAAAAAAATGAAAAAGGGTTTCAAGAGGTGCAAAGGAAACTCTGTTTACTCAGATCCAAATTGTCTGCAGATCTTCTGGTCCTTTTCTGAATAGCCCCAAACTCTGACTTAGTTCAGGACTACTGTAAATTCTCAGGGCCCCTCCACAAAAAGAAACTGTAAGTGCTACTCCATTGCCCCCTCTATGTTGAAGTTTAAACCAGAGGCAGCTCCTCCAAGGCCGGGAACGTGTTTTTTATTATGCTCTCCTCCTAGCGCTGAGCAGCAAGTCTGGTAAGAAGGGAAGGGAAGGAGGAAAGAGGGGAAGAGAAAAAAGGAGAGGGAGGAAGCAGAGGAAAGGGTGGGGGAGAAGTTCTTCAGAACTACACACACACACACACACACACACACACACACACACACACACACACACAGAGGAAACCTCAAAATTTTTAATATTTGAAACTTGACCTAAGTAACCATCTCCATAACACCAAGCCAATGCTTTTCATTCTGTCATTAAATTTTTAAAAGCCATTCAGGCCCTTTAATTTGCAGCTTACTCCCCAGGCAGATATTCAAACATAAAAATAAATATAATAGTGGCTGATCCGTCACAGCGCTCATTTGCTTTCTTGTTACAAACCACTTTAATTATTTTGTTTGTAATACCTATTTGTTTATCTCAGGGGAATAGTTAAATCTGTTTCTATTTGTGCACAACTATCCCTACCACTAGGAAAATGAGACCTTACGTTTCACATTAACACCTCAAGGTTTTTTGTTTTTTTATCTCCAAGGAACTGACAGAAAATTCTAATTTTAATTGTATACATAACTTTAAATCCTGAAAATTTACCCACAAAATTTCCAAGGTTGATTTGAAAACAAAATGGCATATCCCAGAACCCTGAAGTATTGTGATCCTGAAGTTTATAGCCCTGTGCTTAACATCAATTTTTTTTTTTTTTTTTTTTTTAAGACAGTCTCGCTTTATCACCCTCAGTAG
The DNA here is from genome assembly GCA_963574355.1 of Loris lydekkerianus. Classification (NCBI taxonomy): domain Eukaryota; kingdom Metazoa; phylum Chordata; class Mammalia; order Primates; family Lorisidae; genus Loris; species Loris lydekkerianus. Next base: position 11,308 of record CAUYPK010074257.1, read on the forward strand.
AGTACTATGGTGTCATAGCTCACAGCAACCTCAAACTCCTGGGCTTAAGCAATTCTCTTGCCTCATCCTCGCTAGTAGCTGGGACTACAAGCATCTACCACAATGCCCAGCTATTTTGTTTGTTTAGCAGACCTGGGCCAGGTTCAAACCCACCAGCCCCAGAGCATGTGGCTGGAGCCCTAACCACTGAGCTACAGATGCCAAGCCAACTTCAAAATTCTTACATCTCTCTCTCCCTCTGTTTTTTTTTTTTTTTTTTTTTTTGAGCCAGAGTTTTATTCAGTCACCCAGGGGTTCAGTGCCCTGGCATCATAGCTCACATCAACCTCAAACTCTTGGGCTCAAACATTCCTCTCATCTCAGCCTCCCAAGCAGGTGAGACCATAGGCACCTGCCACAACACCTGGCTAGTTATTCTATTTTTAGAGACAGCCTTTCAAATTCCTGAGCTCAAGCATTCTACATACCTGAGCCTCCCAGAGTGCTAGGATTACAGGCGTGAGCCACTGCACCTGGCCAAAATTGTTACATCTGAACAAGATCTGGTTATGTGGACCCAAGAGTAAAGATCTGAAAATATAAATTCGCAAGGACATGTAGCATGGTGATTAAGAGTGTAAATGCTGACCATGATTGATTAATAGGGCCTGGATTTACCTGACACCTTAAATAACTAAAAACAAAACAACTTTCAGACATTGAACAACAAGCATAATTAGACAGTGATGCCCAAGAGAAGAGAAACAAATTAAATGAGCCTGAGCTTATTGCTAAGAGAGACTTTATTACAGCTTAGTAAAGAAAAACTCAGGAACAGCCTAACAGTCTCCATGCCTTGAAAAGAGAGTTAGAGCTTTTAGGAGGCCAAGGCAGCTAGAATTCATAAAGCCAACCTCCAAAGAAAAGAGAACAACAACAAAAAATTCTCCAGATGCCTGCTGAAAGTTCTCTTAAAGTCCCTAGCTGAGTACTGATTGGCACTTGTGTTTGAGGGATCCCCTTGAGACCAGGGAAAGGACCACCTGAAAGAAACAAGTGTGGCAATCCTCAATAGTGGTTCAAATTAGCAACAGACTAAAGACATATGCCTAAGAAAGCTTCAAGGCAAGGTTTGAAGAATGAAATTACTCCAAGGTAATTTAACTATGTCCCAGGGGAGGGAAAAAAAGAATAAAAATGAATCAAGCACCCAACCACATAAAATCACAATATGTGGCAACTAATCAAAAATTGCCAGGCACACACAGAAACAGGAAAATACAAGCCATGATGAGAAGAAAAATCAATCAATAGAAACAGACCAAGAAATAATACAGGTGGTGGAATTAGTAAAACAGGACATTAAAATAAATATGATAAATATCACAAATATATTCTGCATATTCAAGAAGATAGAGGAACGCTTGGAACTATAGCTCAGTGAGTAGAGTGCCAGCCACATGAACAGAGGCTAACGGGGTTCGAGCCCAGCCTGGGCCTGCTAAACAACAATGACAACTGCAACAACAACAACAACAAAATAACCAGGCATTGTGGCAGGTACCTGTAGTCCCAGCTACTCAGAAGAGTAAGGCAAGAGAATTGCTTAAGCCCAAGAGTTGGAGGTTGCTGTGAGCTGTGATGCCACAGCACTCTACTGAGGGTGACATAGTGAGACTCTGTCGCAAAAAAAAAAAAAGAAAAGAAGAAGATGATGATTGAGGAAAACATATGCATGCTGGGGAGAGAAATAAAAGGCATAAATTGAATTTCTAAAAATAAAATATCTGAGATGAAAAATACACTGGGTGAAATTATGAGCAGATTAAATGCTGTAGAAGAATAGTCAGTGAACCTGAAAATACGGCAACAGAAACTGTCGAAAATGAATCACAGAGATAAAAAACAGTGAAAAATATCAACATAAGCACTGGCAAGAAAGGAACAGTTTCAAGTATCCTAATAACATGCAATTTAAGTCCAGAAAGGGAAGGATAGGAAAAAAATTTGAAAAAATAATGGCCAAACTTTTTTCAAATTTGATGAAAATCACACATGAGCACATAATCAAAGAGAGACAAAGAAAAAAGTTTTAAAGCAACTAGAGGAAAAATACTTAATATGCAGAGAGAAATAAAAATAAGAATGAAGCTGACTTTTCATCAAAAACAAGGCATACCTGAAGTCAGGGAAATGGCATCTTTAAAGTATGGAAAGAAAAATTTTTTTTCTGAGTTCTCTGTACACAACAAGGACAAAAGAAAGATGTTTTCAGAAAAACAAAATGTAGAGAATTTATCAAAAAACATAGATTAGCTAAGTAGTCCTAGATCTGCTTAAAGAAATCAGAATTATTGTTAAATTTTTTCATGAAGGGTCTCTAGGAGAAACTTTCAGGCCCAAATAACTCCTTGGTGAATTCTCCATGCAGTTACAAAAGAAATAGTACCAATTCTAGATGGATTCTTACAGAAAATTGAAGAGGAGTAACTACATTGCAACTCTTTTAAGAGGCCAGGATTATCCTGATAACAAAACCAGACAAAGGGTTCACAAGATAAGAGCACCACAGACCAACATCTCTCATACATTAGAAAATACTTTAGGTAATTCTGAATCCAATAATTCAGAAGCAAAATTTTTTAAAAGCCTAAAACACTAAGTGAAGTTCATCTCAGGACTGCAAAGTTGGTTTTACCTTTGAAAATAAATCAATTTAGTTCTCCATACTAAAAGAATAAAAAAGAAAAGGCACGTGATAATTTCAACATATGCATAAAAAGTATTTGACAAAACCCACCATCCATTTATGTTAAAAATTCTAAGCAAACTAAGCAAAGGATAAAAGAAAACTTCTTCAACTTGATAAAAGACATCTATGATTAATCAACATTCTACAGCTAAAGGCTTTCCCCTGAGATCAAGAAGGCAAGAATGTCCATTCCAGTTACTTCTGCTCAAAACTATGCTGGAGGTTCTAGCCAGTGCAACAGAGCTAGAAAGAGAAATAAAATAGATTCACATTGAAAATAAAGAAATATTCCTCCCTGCATTCATAGATGGCCTGACAGTCCATGAGGGTCTATATAGAAAAATCCAAGGAAATCTGTTCAGCAAAGTTAGCGATCCAAAGTCAGTATTCAGAAATCAATTGTATTTCTACAAGTTGGTAACAAACAATTTCAAATTTCAATTAAGAAAGCAACACCATTTTCAACTGTATCTAATATATTAGATACTTAGGGATGAATTTAACAGGATTTGTACACTTAATACTATAATACATTGCTAAAAATGATTAGGAACAACCTAAGTAAAAAGAAAAGCATATCTTGTCCGTGGATTAGTAGACTCAATGTGGTTAAGATGTCAATTCTCCCCCCAAATCATCTCTAATTTAAATGTAATTGAAATTAAAATTCTAGCAGGATTTTTTATAAACTGGCAAATGAATTCTAAAATTTGTATGGAAATGCAGTGCCACAAGCTGGGTAAGGCTACTATCACACTCAAACTTGAGAGTGAATTCCTCTTACATTTTGTGATCTAGGTACCTCACTTGCCTCACCCTAGTTTCAGCCCTGTGGAAATATGAAGGACCTAGAACAGTCAAAACAAATTTTAACAAAAGCAAAGTAGAGAACTGGTTCCATTTGATTTCAAGACTTAACTACAGTGCTACATGAAGACACTGTGGCAGTGAAGGGAAGATAGATATCGAGGTCAGTAAGACAGAACAGAAACTTAAAGAATAGATCCCCATGTCAAAGGCCAAAGGATTTTTGCCTAAGTTCCCAAAGAAGAATTTTCAACAATTGTCTCTGAAACAATTATTAATAAATAACTGCATAATAAATTGTGGTATATGTACACCCACCATGGAATATTATGCAGCCTTAAAGAAAGATGGAGAGTTTACTTCTTACATGTTTACATGGATGGAGCTGGAACATATTCTTCTTAGCAAAATATCTCAAGAATGGAAGAAAAAGTATTCAATGTACTCAGTCTTACTATGAAACCAATTTATAGCTTTCTTACCAAAGCTATAACCCAATTATAGCCCAAGAAGAAGGGGAAAGGGGAGAGGGAGGGGAGGGGAGGGGGAAGGATGGGTGGAGAGAAAGTAATTGGTGGGATCACACTTACGGTGAATCTTACAAGGGTACATGTGAAATTAACTAGGTGTAGAATATAAATGTCTTAACACAATAATTAAAAAAATGCCATGAAGGCTATGTTAACCAGTGTGATGAACACATTTCAAATTGCATATAAAACCAGCACATTGTACCCCATGATTGAATTAATGTACACAGCTCTGATTTAATAAAAATAAATAACTTGCATAGTAAATAAAATAAAAGTTCATCTCTCAGCCCTGACATCATATACAAAACTTAACCAACATTATACACAACATGCATTAATCTCAGAGTCATTATGCTGAGTGAAATAAGCTCAACCAAAAAGAGTGAACATACTGCATGATTCCACTGATATAGAATTCTAGAAAATGCAAAACAATCCATAGGGACAGGAAGCAGGTCAGAGGATGTGCAGGGAGGGGATGGAGGGAGAATTGATTACACGGGGCATGAGGAAACCTTTGTGGGTGATACAAATGTTCATTACCATGATTGCAGTGATCGTGGTAAGTGTCTATGTCAAAACTCCAAGTTGGACTCTAACATTAGATTGTGCTGGTTTTTAAAATGTTAATTATAAGCCGAAGAGTTTGTAAAATAATAACTGCATAGGAACTGGAATCAGACTACCTGGGTTCAAATCCAGAGCTCTCTACCTACATGAAATACCACTCTCCAAACTCAGACCCGATAACCTCCACCTCCTGTCTTCTGCTTCAAATACTTGCAAAGTGCTTGCTCTTTGGTCATCTGCCCTCTCTGTCATCATTTTGATCAACTGTCAGCAACCTCTTGCCTTCAAAATTCCAAAATCTGAGTAAATCTCATCCCCTCTGCTCAGACCATCCTGGTCCATGCCACCATCATCTCTAATAACAAAGGCCCTAACTTTTTAACTATTTTTCTTTTTCTCTACCCCTTCCCACCACACCCCCTAAGGTACAGTTTCCACACAGAAGTCAGGAGTAGGTCTTTCTAAAACATAATTCAAAGTATAGCATTTCTCAACTCAAAATGCTCAATGAGGATAAAAGCCAAACTCCTAGTGGTAGCAGATGCCACAGGAACTCCTCTCACCCTTTCTCACACGCCATCACCTTGTACTTCAGGTCACTGCCCAATTTTTAGACATCTGCCCATAATTTTATCCCCAAGTTATCACAATATTTGCCAGTCCATGTGGCTCCCAGCCATGACTGCTTCTCATCTGGGAGACACATTTCCCCTAAGAACTGTATGGTGTGAGCTGATGTATATAAAGACCTAATGGTTAATGGAGACCTTCTTCCTGAAGCCAATATTGGAAAGAAACAGCATTTCATGTGAGACAAACCATTATGTCAAGTTGAAAATTTCCTTTGCAGCATCTAGCTTCAATGATATGAGCTTCCTTACTACAGTGCCTGACCCAGATGTGGATCATCCATAAGAAATGACTAAAAATCAATTTCTTGACTTCAAAACTCTTTACCCACAAGAAAGATATGAAAAGTCCAGAGGAGTCAAAACTGAGAGAAACAGGATTTAGTGAGGAACACTTCTTCAGGGGCAAGAGAACGTGAACATGAGTCCTGCAATGGAGAGGGACGTGTGTCCCTCACTGCAGGTCTTCCAGCTGGGGTACCACGAAAGCCACAGAACAACCCACAAGACACAGCCAAGACTTTTAACGAGCAGGATTCTTTGGGTTTAATCATAAAAGTGGCTTTATATTGTCTTCCCTGAGTCCTTTGAAGCTGCTCATTCATTCTCTTCTACTGGATGAAGATTTGGGCAATTTCATGATGTTTCTGTCTATTCCTACTTAATGGAAAATTCTGTCACTGTACGTTTCAAAGCCATGTTTTGATTCAGAAATTAACATAATCTACTCCAAAATAATAATCAGAAGCCCTACTTGGCTTGAGGCAGAAATTTTGACCCTTAAAAGACATGAATCAATATGTATCTCCTGTGAAGGTAGAACTGAGCTGGTTCAAAGGCAGTGGAACTAGGTGAAGATAACACAGGCTGTGGAATCAGACCAGCCTGGGGTTTAGTTCCAGCTGGTCTTTATATACAGTAGACCCTCCATAGTTGACCACCTCCTTAAGCTGACCTAATTCTCACAGACAGGACATACAGCATATGTCTGTATCAGTACAAGAGGCCTCGTTCCTTGTGTTCACCCCCTCTGCAGGCTGACCAACTTGTTACAGTCCCTTGGGTGGTCAACTTACCGAGGTTCTACTGTAGTCGTAATATCTTAGAATTTTTCAGAGCCTTCACTTCTTTGTGTGTACTTAATTGTTAATAATACGTCTTTCATAAACTTGTCGTAAGGACCAAGTTATGTAATAGACTAATAACATCTGCACAAAGGGTGTGGATAACCAAGTCACAAAATCAGACCTAGACACGCCGATCAGCAAATAAATATCAAAAGTGTTTGTCTTGACTAATAAACAAAGAAATATAAATTTTAGACATACACCCTTTTATATGTCATATTGGTAAAAATGAAGAATTGATTATATTCATGTTCATAAAACACAAGAGTGAAATGAGACAGACGCTTTGATAAAAGTAGTCCAAACTCTTTGAGAGTTCCCATACTTTGAAACAATATTGTTACCATTGTAAGGAGACATCAACAATCTAGATAGAATGATGTGGACTGCAGCATTTACAATGGCATTAACCAATCTAAATTTCCAACAATGCAGAAGATTTGCACAGATTATGATGTTTCCTCTAAATGACAGGTCATTAATTAATGACTACAAGATCATTAAAGTTTATCTCAAATGCAATTTACTGACATGATAAAATGTTAATGATACATTATTAATTGAAAACAGTAGGATACAGAACATAAAAGTAAAATCTCAATTTGACAAAACAAAGCACATCTATAAGGCTGAAAGGATAATTCAGAGGTATGTTAATTTATATTTTGTCTTACTGTTATAGAACCGTCAGAAAGAATTACAGCAATCTTCGTCTGCATTCCTCCTATTTGTGTCCCTCCCCTCCATTATACACACATCCACACACACACCCACATAACAGTAAGCAACACTTGATGCTCTAGAAAGATTGTGCTCTTCTTTCTCCCAAGAAACTCTCTTTCATAACAGAACTGACAGTTATGGTTGGCTGGGAAGTCCAGTGAGCCTTGGCAATGCAGGTAGTCAAGGTGGCCTGAAGCGAGGAAACTTCCAGTTGTGAGGAAGAGGGAGACAGAGCAGAAGCTTGTGGGTCTACACAACCCCTAATACATATGGGTCCCAGGGGAGCTGTCAGCGAGGATGTGGCTGACAGCACTTACGGTGCATCTTAGAAGGTTACAGGTGAAACTTACTAAATGCAGAATATAAATGTTTGAACACAATAACTAAGAAAATATCATGAAGGCTATGTTAACCAGTTCAATGAAAACATTTCAAATTGTATATAAAACCAGGACATTGTACTCCATGATTGCATTAATGTACACAGCTATAATTCAATAAAAAAAAAAAAAAAGAAAGAAAGTATGGGCTTTATGCCGGGGTCTGTCAACCTCAGGAAAAAAAAATCACCATGCCCGACTTGGGGCCCAAAGTGGGCTGGAGTTAATGTTATTCAGTGTCTATGGAGGCCTTTCCTTTTATTATTAATTTTTTAATTGACAAATAAAATTGTATATACAGAGGGTGTCAAAAAAAGTATACACATTTTAAGAGATGAAAAAAATTGTTTTAAATTTTGAGTACTCAAGTCACATTTGCCTTCTGTAATTCCAAGAGGTACTCAACATGACTTGTGTTCACCTTTTGTTATTGGTATATATTGAGTATTATAAATTTAATAGGTCTCTTGTCCTTTCTTAAAATATATATACATTTTTGACACCTTCTGTATTTATAGGGTACAGCATGATGTTCTGAAATATGAATACATTGTGGAATGGCTAAATCGAGCTAATGAATATACCCTTTACTTCACACACTTATCATTTTTTGCGATGCGAATACGTAATGTCTCACTTAGAAAATTGCAAGTGTGCAAAGCATTATTATCAACTATAGTAACCACATTGGACAAGAGATCCCCTGAACTATTCCTTCTTTTTAACTGAAATTTCATATCCTTTGACCAATATCTCCCCAAACCCCCCACCCAAGCCCCAGCCCCTGGTAACTACTATTCTCCTCTCTCTGTTTCTATGAGTGCAACTTTTTTTGGCTTCCACACAGAGCCATGCATTACTTAACAACAAAGATACCTCCTGAGAAATGTGGTCTTAGGTAATTTCATCCTTATGCAAATCACAAGGTGTACTTAGATAAACCTAGGCTATGTGGCTTAGTCTCTTGCTCCCAGGCTACAAACTCGTACAGCAGGTTCTTTTGTGAATACGATAGCAAGGGTGATGTGCTGGTAAGTATTTGCGTAGCTAAACATATATAAGCATAGAAAACATACAGGAAAAATATAGAGTAAAAGGTAAGAAATGGCACAGCTGGGTACAGTTCTTGCCATGAATGGAGCTTGCAGGACTGGAAGTTTTGCTTTGAGTGAGTCAGTGAGTGATCTGTGAGTGAATGTAAGGGCCAATGACATTATTGTGCGCTACTAGACTTTATAAACATGGTACACATAGGCGACACTAAATTTATAAAAACTATTTTCCTTTCTTCAATAATAAATTGGTCTTAATTATAACACTTTTACTTTACAAACTTAAAAATTATTTTTTACAATTAACTTTAATTTTTTTGTTGTTGTTGGGGATTCTTTGAGGGTACACCGAACCAGGTTACACTGATCGCTTTTGTTAGATAAGAACTTTTAAAGTTTTAAAAACTTGCTTTTGTATTAACACTTAGCTTTCAACACAAACACATTGTAAGGCATATAAAAATACTTTCTGGACACCTGTATATCGATCCTATAACTTTTTTCTTACAAACTAAGACATTCAGGCCAATACCGGTTCAGGGTTATTAACACTGCCTTCCACTTGTCCACTGGAAGATGTTCAGAGACAAGAACAGCCATGACATCCTGGAGCTGTCATCCCCTATGACAATAATGCCTTCTTCTGGAATAGCTCCCGAAGGACCTGCCTGAGGCTGCTTAATAGTTAACAATATTTTCAATAAGTACTGTTGCATGGTCGGAGACGCAAATGAACAGCAGCTTTGCTGTGGGTGTAAACTCACTCCTGTAATTATTAAATCAAGAAACAGTCTACACAATGAGATGGCGTGTAGCAAAAATATTTATTTCAGGTTTTGACTTTATACTTTTCTAGTCACATACACACTTAATCTATTATCTATTAGTTTCATCATTATCTTATTTTACCTATCTGAAATTAACTTGAAAGGAAATATTTTGTTATCATATCAATACAATCACCTTTGTAGTAAACCTCTTCTTCTAAACATTGACTAATT
>CAUYPK010074260.1:0-75780 GCA_963574355.1 Loris lydekkerianus
TAATTTGAGTTGCGTTCTGGTTGCGTGCATAAATATTAATAATTGAAATCTCATCATATTGAGTATTACCTTTAACAAATATGAAGTGTCCAACCTTATCCTTCCTTATTTTGGTTGGTTTAAAGCCTATTGCATCTGCGAATAGGATTGCAATGCCTGCTTTTTTCTGCTTTCCGTTTGCCTGGAGTATAGATGACCATCCCTTCACCTTGAGTCTATATTTGTCTTTTAAAGTAAGGTTATATCTGGCTTGAGTTTTTGTATCCAGTCAGCCAACCTGTGCCTCTTTAGAGGACAATTTAAACCTTTCACATTAATTGAGAATATTGATAAACCTTTCCAGAACCCGGTGGACATTTTTAATCCTTTTGCAACTGTGGAAGTTGGAATTTGATCAAAATTTTCTGGGTGGGTTTACTTTTGTGGTGGAGGATTATGCTGGTCTTTATGGAGGATAGGTTTGAGAATATCCTGGAGAGCTGGTTTAGTTATGGCAAATTTCTTCAACATGTGAATGTCATTGAAGTATTTAATTTCTCCATCATAAATGAAACTCATTTTAACTGGTTACAGGATCCTGGGTTGAAAGTTATTTTGTTTTAGGAGATTAAAAGTCGATGACCATCCTCTTCTAGCTTGAAAGGTTTCAGCAGAGAGGTCTGCAGTTATTCAAATATTCTTGCCCTTGTTGGTAGTGGTTTTCTTTCATCTGGCTGCTTTCAGAATTTTCTCCTTCATATTAGCTTTAGTTAAATTGATTATGATGTGTCTGGGGTATGTCTTATTGAGGTTGAGTTGTGCTAGAGTTCTGAAACTGTCTGCTACCTGAATTTCAGAATCTCTTGGCATGTCTGTAAAGTTCTCTTTCTTAATCTCATGGAGAAGAGACTCTGTGACTTGTGAAGCCACTTCATCGCTTTCAGGGATCCCTATAAGACGATTGGTTTTCTTTAAATTATCCCAGAGCTCTCTGAGAGAATGATCTGTTTTTGTCCTCCATTTCTCTTCCTCTTTGAGAGTTTGGGAGCGTTCAAAAGCTTTGTCTTCAATGTCAAAAATGCTTTCTTCTGCTTGCTCCATTCAGTTACTGAGGGATTCTACTGTGTTTCTCAGATGTTTGAGGGTTGCAACATCTTGTCTCAATGTTTCAAAATCTTTGGTCATTTGGTCTTTGAATTTGTTGAATTCTTGAGACATCTTTGGGTTACTGCTTGGAATTCTAATTCGATCTTATTTGCTATCCAGATTCTGAATTCGATTTCTGACATCTCAGCTATTTGTTTGTACATGGGATCTTGTGCTGTGTCTGCCCCGTTGATCCTTGGGGGAGTTGATCTAGTCTGATTATTCATATTGCTGAAATTTTTCTGTTGATTTCACCTCATGATTGTTTTTCACTGTTGCCTCTGGCTGTCCTCAGAATTAGGGAGGTGTCTCTCCAAGATTAGACCGCAGCGGGATCACTCTATTGTTTCTGGATCTTTGTAGGGATCGACCCTGTGTAGCTCCTCTGGGGAGCCAGGGAGTTCTGGTTGTGGGAGCAGCTCTGGAGTGTGACACACCCAGATCCAGCAACAGGGTGGGGGTGGTGGTTGTGGTGTACACGGTTCTTGGAGTGCCTGGAACCCAGTGACTTTGGCACACAGGGCCCAAGACTCTAGCAGTCTGTGGCCAAGAGAAGGGTTCTGCACAGGGAGGGCTCCGGAGGGCACCTGGGTACCAGGGTCCCTTGCCAGAGCGGGCCGGTTTGCTGGCAGGAATGGTATAGGAGGGAGGAAGTGTGGTTGCGTGGCTCTCGGAGTTCCTGGTCAGGGCATGCAGAGGCCTACCGGGCGTGGGTTGCAGGTCATGGTGCAGCTCTTACCGGGGTCCGGGAGGGCACTGATCATGGGTTGTGTGTTGCGGCACTGCTCTTCCGGAGGTCCGGCAGGCACCGATCGTATGCCACGTTGCAGCTCTTCCGGAGCTACTTGCCATTTTTTTGCAGTTACTTATGGACATGGGCAGAACTGAGAAAAATTCAGTTTGCCCATCATGCACGTTTTCAGCTAAGGCCAAACGAGGTGACGTTGCCTCCTCGTCGCCGCTCATGCTAAATTAGCATCCTTCTTACAGTCTACTTAGTGCCACACTTTTCTATTTGTGTGCTTTTGTTGTGATTTTGCTGTTTCAAATGGCCACTAAATGCAGTGCTGAGGTGGTGCCTAGTGTTCTTAAGCACAAGCAGATGTAATGTGTCTGACAGAGATAATATGCAGATTAGATAAGCTTCATTTAGGTATGAGATAATGGTGCTATTGGCTAGGAGTTCAGTGTTGATGAATCAACAATATATATCAAATAAGTTATCTTTTAACAGAAACTCAGGGAAACAAGGTTATAGTATCAATCTGTTAATAAAAATGTTATGATCAGGGGCTGGCAGTAACCTAACCCTGCATTTCTACTAGGAGCAATGGTTCAGGACTCACTAATTTAGTGTTGGTAGTGACTTTATAGGACATATTGGTTGTGAATAATAAAACTCTGACTGTACTTTGAGTCAGGCCCGTGCACCTCTTCCATCATTCTTAAGAAGGAAAGAAAAATGCCATCAGAGTGGTCTAGCCTCTCCCTCACAGCATCCTTATCCCAGCTGGAGTGCCATTCTTCCTTATTGAGATCAGAGGATTTGCTGATTCAAGAAGCACGTGAGCTGTTTCCTGACCAGCTGGGAGGTCCTAGGGGAAGTTATGAGCTCTCTCCCTGTATAAGGTGGAGTTCTCAATAGTATTTGGCTCCCAGGGTTGTTTGGGAGAATTAAATATATATAAAGTCCTTAGCACAGTGCCTAGGTCATCTTAAAAAATAGTAGTTGTTAATGTAATTATTAGGATCTTGGTTTAGGGTTATTTTGTGATGCTGATGTTCTAAGCCTTTCCCTGGCTGGTGATTCTGATTCTTTCCTGGGACTCCCTTTTATTCTCTGCCTGTCTTTTCTGCTGTTGGCCACTTTCTGAAGGTTTCTCCTGGCTTCTCTGGTTCTTGCCCTTACCTGCTCAGGCCCTATTTGTTCTTTTCAGTGTCCAGGCTCCACTATTCTGTAGGTTGGAGGCTGAAGAAACTAAGTAAGAAGAGAGCCCTGAAACTCATACGAAGTGTGGAGGATGTCTGATGATGCCAGCATGTACTGGGAGGTATTATTCTACTGCAAGAAATGCCACACTTTTTATATTAAAAGTCTAAATAAATCTCCATGGCCCCAATGAGCCTCAGTCACTGAGAGGTCTGATATTTGGGATTTCTTCCTGATTGGACTGTATAAGAACACAAGAGTTTACATAGTCCCACAAAAATCGGGATGGGATGCTCTGCCCCTGAGGGCAGCTATGGCACCTGTCAAAGTGCTGTGTAGCACTGCCCAGTGACATCCCTCACTCCTTTATGATGATAGCAGGCTTGGCAGTAGAGATGTTGCTGTTGGTCTCCTGGCTGTGGCCCTAAGTGTTCATGGGTCTCCTTGTAGCTACCCAGGTCCTGACCTCCCAGGCACTTCTTTTAGTGGAACCCCCAAACCCTACTTCTCTTCTCAGCCCTAAGAGGAAGAGGCTGGGGGTTAGGTGAGGGGGGAGGCAAGATTCCAGCTAATTTTCCATTCTTTTATGCCAAATATAATTCCTAAAACAGGAGCAAAGCATGAGATATCAAGGATATTCTAAGAAGATCCACCATAGACTCTAGAGTGGATGAAGGGTTGGGATGAGTCCACTATAGAGTACCCCTCATTGCTTAAGGACCACTTTGACAACTCTGGACAGACAATTTTGGAATATCTCTTAGATTTAAAAAGATATTTTTATCCAGAAGTTCAGGTTGAAAAACAGTCTTTCTGCTGTCAGTTAATGGTGTTTGTACCTTCCCATCTGGGCTGTGGGTGAAGGTTTGCTTGGTAGTGCTTTGGAAATGGTGGATGGGTTCTCATATTCTGCTGGTGCTGTATTTAAATTTTATGCTTGCAAAATCCTGGGAGTTAAGAATGGGCACTATTTTCATTTTACAAAGGAGTAAACTGTACTTGAGAATTAAGAGAAGTTACCAAAGATGACAAATAAGAGGAGTGACAATTTAAACTGAGGTGGGCTGAGCCCCAAAGCAATGCCTTAACACTGAGCATTTAGGGGCAATATTGGAAAGTTGAATCAGATATAGATCCTGACCTTAACAGGTTTCCAATTTGCTGAGAGTTTATATTACATTCTGATTAACTTTTTGTTTTGTTTTGATCATGGTCAAAGCAAATGGGGCTGCCTCGGATGGTTGGTTTGGCAATTGGCCACTGCACCCTCAGGGGTGGATCTCCAGAACAGCCATGACACTTCCCCTGGAGGGAGGACACTTCTTTCTAGCCATGGTACACTGCCTAGGGGCAGAAGTGACTTTAGGTGGGCCAATTAGAGTGTTTCATTCACTCACTCTTTATTCAAGGTTCTAGAATAAAGATCTATGAACTCTTTTTGATGAAACCCAAAAGCGTCCCTAAATTCCTATCTTTCTATTGATTTGCTTGTTCAACTCATCCTTGTGTTCATCAAAATGCCTATGTGTTATCATCATTGTCACCATCACCACCATCATTCCTTAAGCTTGCTCAAGTTGCTTTCTGTTTTTGCAATCAGCACGAGCTTGAGAAATATACAGGTCTGCTCTTTAACCCATTTTACCACTAGATGTGAAGGCCTCAGCTCTGCTGAGTGTCAAAGAGACTATGAAAAAAATGACTTTGGAATCCTTACCAAAGTACTGAGATCCCAGATTCCAGGCTTTCCTGGGTCAGCTCTTTGGGTGTTTCTAAGTTCAGAATCTATCAAAATAATCAGAGAGCCTGACTGTTAGAATCTAAGTCATTTTTTACTAATAGCTATTATTCTGCAGACTCTACCATGCAGAGATATTCAGAATTGGTGAGAAGCAAAAAGGGCATACCTAACTCACAAGTTATGATAAAATGACAGGATTGAAGGAGACAAAAACAAAAATTACGTAAGTCAGTTACACTGAATATGGTTTTATCTGAAAAGCACAAAGTCCCACCTTTCAAAAAATTTCAGGTTACTATGGGTATATATACAATTAGGTTACACAGTTTGCCTTTGTAAGGTTAAGGTCCAGGTTGTAGTTGTGTCCTTCACCCAGGAAGTGTGCTGTATACACATGCAGTGTGCCCATAGCAGAGAATTTACCCAACCCTTCCTCCTCCCCCCCAACTTGAGTTTAATTGAGTTTTTTTCCTCATGTGAGCATGTAGTTATTAATTTACTGGTTCTAATTAAGTACTGAGCACGTGTGATGCTTGTCCTGCCATTCATGTGATACCCTCTTTATTGAATAAAGTTGGTTGATTAACAATCTATAAAATCTATGTGTAACTGACATTCTGGAGCCACAGACCTTCATACATCTCTTTTGTTTTCCCTAATTAAATCAAGAAATATTAAATGTGTCCCCTCTCCTCATGGTAGCCGATTCCCCTTATTTATTAAGCTGACAAGGTAGCATTAGGATTCAAACCCTGTTCTTTTTGACTCCAAAGCTCATGGATTTAATATGTCTGTGATCTTCAAACGTTCACATGCACAAGAACTTCCCAAGGAGCTTCAAACATTTCCATTTTATGATCCTGTCTCTTAGAGATTTAAAGGCACTAGATCTGGGAGTAGCGCCCAGGAATACGCATTTTTAACAAGCTCCTGAGCCAATTGATACAAGAACTTCAATTTGAGAAATATTTTAGTTCTCTAGATTGCCCTCAGGAAGGTAGCATTTATGGGAAAAAAAAAAGAAGGAATTACACACTAGGCGAATGCGCTCAGAAACCTTTCGCAAATTGGGAGAGGAAATTATATCAAGACCCATTTTTCTATAATAGGAGTTGATTTTGCTTTTTGTTCCCTTTCTGAAGATTGAAGATTCCCTTTCCCCTGCATTTCCTATGGGATTATGACATTTTTTTTTCCCTCCAAAGATTATTACTTCAAATAAAAAATAAGTATTTTCAACCTCACTATAAAAATGTATAAGTGAGATGAAGGTGGTTCCTGAGGCCTAGCCACTAAGGAACAACAGAATCTGATTAGTACATTTTGCTTTCATTTATCAGAAGGGTTGTCAGCCATTCCAATGTACTTTAAACCATTTTGCACTATCTGTACAGAAAAAGTATATTATTTCTTGTAAGAATTGGGTGCTTGGGATGCAGGTCACAGGTAAGCTTCCTCTAGAGATACTTGGAGCAAGTTTTTCCCATTGCCAAGAGTCTGTCTGCTCTGTTCTTCATCCCACTTTCCTTAAAAGGGATCAACCACTGATCAAGGTAGGAAATGGGATTTCAAGTGCCATTGATTCACTTGGCCTAGTTCTTTTTTTATTTTTTCCCTTCTCTGTACTCAGCATATAAAAAACAAAAATCCCCCACAAATCAAAACACCAGGGAGTCAGGAATTGGACAGTTTATCTGAAAGAAATGTGTAGGGTGAGGCATTATAACAAATTAAAGAGATAAAGGACAGACTTCAACAATATAGATGACTTACAGTAGTTGTTCCGTCTGGGTGCCTTTGCTCTAATTAATACCTTCTATAGCCTTAAGGTAAGATTATGAAGGAGCTAATAAGATCCTCTAAATCCTACTGTTTTGAAAGAATCCTTATTGTCTAATTCCCTTGGCTTCTCTGTAATACTTCCAAGAGGTTTCAAAGCCAAAGTTCCAGAAATACAGGGCTTCCTCCCCTTCAGCCTGGGAGATAAGTTAAAAATAATTGATTCTTCAGGGTCCTTAATTTGTCAGGATTGCAAACTGAATCCTCAAAAGATTGGGATCCATTTGTTATATAAATGTTTCTAAGATGAAAAAAGCTGAAGGCAGAGTAAGATTTGAGTCAGGTAGAAAAAAGAGTCTCAGGATTATTTCTGCGTCTCTATACAGTTTAAATAGTCCTTGTGAATATTTATAAAATTATTTTGAAAATGTCTCCAACACTGCTACTCTGAGACACTGGGCAGGCCATTGAATACTCTGGCATTCTTCTTCTCATTTCTATTGATCCAACATTCAACTTGGAGTGAAGTTATAACTCTGCTCTCTTGCATGTGATGATGGAGAAATATTTCCCTCTTTCCGGAGGGGAATTTGTCCTCATGTGGAATTGATATAAGAATGTTCACATTAGAGGGTTTTTTGTTTTATCCATGCTGTCAGCCATGTAGTCCTTCATTTATTCATTTATTTATTTATTCATTTTTAAGTTCTAAACAGATACTAAGTTCTAGGTTATAATGGTATCTGGCTTTAAGAAGCTCTAAGATCAGATGAATGGCCAAAAAACTTACGAAAAATGCTCATAGTCCCTAATCATCAGAGAAATGCAAATCAAAACCACCCTGAGATAAAACCTCATCCCCATGAGGATATCCCACATCACAAAGTCTGAAAGCTGCAGATATTGGCGTGGATGTGGAGAGAAGAGAACACTGTTACACTGTTGGTGGGATTGCAAACTAATACAGTTTAGAAAGAAGTATAGAGAATACCAAAAGAACTCAAAACAGACCTTCCATTTGATCCTGAAATCTCATTACTAGGCATCTACCCAGAAGAAAAGAAGAACATTTGCACTATATTGTTTATCATAGCTCGGTTTACAATTGCCAAGAGTGGAAACAGCCCAAGTGCCCATCAATTCATGAATGGATTAATAAACCGTGGTGTATGTATACATACCATGGTACTATTCAGCCATAAAAAAGATGAGACTTTACACCTTTTGTATTAACCTGGATGAGCTTGAAACACATTCTTCTTAGTATCTTCTTACTATCACAAGAATGGAAAAGCAAGTATACAATGAAGTCAACACTAATATGAAGCCAGTAGACAATCTAATACCTGCCCACACAAGAGAAAAGCTCGATTCTTCAAGTTGGAGGGAGGGAGAGGAAGAAAACAGGAGTGAGGGGGTGGGAGGGGATTGGTGTGCTCCCATCTAGTGGGCACCGTGTAAGGGCATGAGGCACATCTCCTGGGTGTGAAACACAACTACAGCAAGGACTTTACTAAAAAATACAAACATTGTAACCTAATTGTTTGTACCCTCATATTAATCTGAAATTAAAAAAATAAGAAAAATGGAAGCTCAAAGATTCTAGGGTTGATATATAAGTAGTCAATTACAATATAGAGTGTTCAGATTCCTGATAGAAGAAATAACAGGAAGCAGTGACCGAACTTGGTCACCTAAAGCTGTGTGGGTGGGGGGTGGTGCAAAAAAGTGCCGGTTGCCAGCCCTAGACCATCTTCTTTTCTGGTGGACTTGACTCTGTTGCTGTAATCTGTGCCTTGCTAATTCTATCATAGTGATTCACAGGGCTAGTCACTGAGAATTGAGAGAAAGTCTGCAGGGGGAGTCTGAGAAATGCTTCCTTGCTCTTAAAGACAGGCACACAGGGACAGTGAGCGTATTTTCTTCCCTTGGGTGCTGCTGTGTCCACAGATTTTGCCTAGACCTGCAACAGATGTCTACAACCAGGAAGGAGCTAAGGAGGGTGGTACCTGTGGCTCAGTGGGTAGGGCCTCAGTCCCATATACTGAGAGTGGCCGGTTCGAACTCGGCCCTAGCCAAACTGCAACCAAAAAAAAAAAAAAAAAAAAAAGCCCCGTGTTGTGGTGGGCGCCTGTAGTCCCAGCTACTCGGGAGGCTGAGGCAAGAGAATTGCCTAAGCCCACGAGTTGGAGGTTACTGTGAGCTGTGATGCCACGGCACTCTACCGAGGGTGATAAAGGAGCTAAGGAGACAAGCTCAGGATGGTAGAGCAAGAAAGCTGGGTACCATCTTTAATGAGGCATTCGAGCAGCTGAATTCAGCAGCTGAGGAACCCCTTTCCTTTGAGACTTTGTGTTTTGTGAAAGAATATATCTTTGTTACTCTTTAAGCCAGTTGAGTCAGGGTCCTAGATGTTGACATCATAGTTAATACCTGAAGAAGTAGGAGTCGCTGAGGGGATGAGAGAGGGGAAGGGTGTTTTGCATGGAGGACAGTGCAAAGGCCCTGTGGTTTTTGAAATGAGCCTGGCCCACTGAGGAAATTGCAAGAAAATTCATTGAAAGCATGGGAGGGTAGATGACGAACCTGGAGAGATGAATGGGACCTGGGCCAGAAAAGTGATTGTGTACCTTTGTAACAATGAGGTGAATCCCTTTTGAGAAAGTGTAAGGGACTATGTACATGTGACTAAATTAGGTGACTGCCAAGTCCTTTAATGTAGTGGCACCAGCAAGCAGTTTCATGAAAGACAGTTTTGCCATGGACTGGAGGCTGGAGCCGGGTAGGGAGGGTAGCACGGTTTTTAGATGGTTCAAGTGTGTGAGATCTCTACCTCAGCTCATCAGGCTTTAGATTCTCAGAAGGAGCACCCTTGAGGCTTCACACACGCAGTTTACAGCAGGGTTCATGCTCCTGTGAGAAGCTTATTTGGCCATTTATCTGGCAGGAGGCAGAGCTCAGGAAGTGATGTGGATAATTCTGGTCTGCGGCTCGGGCAGAGCTTTAGGGCACTGGTGTTCCTCTCCAAGTTGGGGTCACTGGTTTACAGGGCTGCAAGAGGAGCTATTCCTGCTCTATTCCATGTGGGTGCCACTCCCACAAGCACAAAATACCCTTTTTGGCCAAGCAAGAGTGTGAATGGTTTCTCTAGCACACACAGTGGCCTCGGCCCATGTTGGAGGTTCTGAGCATCAGTGTAGTTCCAGATGTGGTGGTGGCTGGAAGGGACCTCACAGGCTGCCACCCCAGCCCCAGTGGCCTTGCTAGTCTTGTCTTTCACACCAGCCAGTCCCTGGCCAACCCCAAATTGTTAACTAAGGCTGGATTACGAGGCAGCATCCTTTTAACTCCCAAGGCCTCAATTCTCATGATCCTAATGGTGAATGTGCACACATCATTCCATTAAAATCCAGAAAAATGTAAATGCCATTGACTTTTATAACAAAGCAATCACACTTCCTTGCAGGATACTAGATACAGATGAAACAAGTTGAGTGTTTTTACAGGAAAAAAATCTCATCTTCTGGTCACATTGTTTGGGGAAAAAATATCAGAATGCTTTTTGTGTTCATGTTTTTCTGTTTCTGCCTATTTTTAGAAATGTAATAATCTACATTTTGGTCTTTTAAGGAATGAGACTACAGTGGGAATGGTCTTGTTCGTATCTTGGATATGTGTGTGAATACCAGGCAGGAGGTGGGGCTGATGTGACATAGATGGGCCTGTTTTCATGGGGTAATTTGGTCCCCTGAGGGACAAAAGTTGGTGTTACTGAGGGCAGAAATAATCCTTCCAATTCTGAGAGGGTCACTTTCTGAGGATGGCTGGATACAGTGCCAGGAAGTGGAAGACTTGCCATTAAGGGCCCTGAGACATATCGCTTCACATTTCTGAGTCCATTTCCTCATCATGCCAACCATGAAGGCTTTCCTTGTCTACATCCTATAGACCCTTGCCCCTACTCTCTGCCTCCAGAGTGGCAATGGGCAGTCCTGAGTTCACCCAGAGGGGCCCAATTGTGATGAGTCCTGGTTTTCATGGAAGGATTCCACTGGGACCAGATATGACAGCCGCTGAACTCCTGTGGCTTGGTCCACCCCACTGGCTGCCTGCCCAGAAGGATCGATGATGCTGGTCCACAAAAGAACAAACTCAACTGTGGAAAGGGGGGCTGTGGACTTAGAAGCATAGTTTTGGTGTTATCAAGAGCCCTTTACCTGGCTGGTTTGCCCATGATTACTCTCTTCCCTTCACAGATATAGATCCTCATTCCTCACAGACTCTGAATTTGTGAATTCATCTATTCGCTGAACTTAATTTGTACACAGCAGATCAATACTGGCGATATTTTAGTGATTGCTCATGGACGTGGGTATGTAAAAAATTTGAGTCACTGAATATGCACATTCCCAGCAGAGTCTTCACAAGGCCATGTTCTGCCTGCCTGTTTTAGCTCTTGTGCTGTAAGCAAGAGCCCTCTCATGGGTCTATTTAGTAACATACTTTGTGCATTTTTGTGCTTTCATTTTTGGTGATTCCCCCTGTTTAAAAATGGCCCCAAGGCATAGTGCTCACATGCTGTTTAGTGTCCCTGAACACAGCAGGTTGTGTTGTTTATTATACCTTTTGGAGAAAATATGCATTATGTGTCTTGGTGCAACTTGATGCTGGCAGGAGTCACAGTGCAGTTGGCCATGAGTTCAATGTTAATGAATCAACAATGCATATTAAAATAAGATGTCTTTAACAGAAATGCATATAAAACAAGCTCATGGATGCTTTTATTATGACCAGAAGCTTGCGGGAACCTAACTCTGAGTCTTCCCTAGGAGCACTGCTTCAGTACTTGCTAATTCAGAGTTGGCAGGGGCTTCGGAGAATAGAAGTACCGCGGATAATGAGAACTGACTGTATCTTCTTTGTGTTATTGATTTTACCATAGTTATGTACATTGGAGAACCTCAGAGTTTATAAGGCAATCCCTGTAAGAGCTAGGATGGAGTGTGAGCCATCGGATGATGAGCTGATGGGGAGCTCACTACCATGTAACACAGCCCACCTTAGCTCTGATGGCCACAAAGTTCTTTTCTATGTAGAGCTGAACAACCTGCTCCTTGAAACTTCCTCTACATTCTACTTATGTTCTCTGGGGCATCACAGATCAAGTTTGTGTTCCGTCCTGATATGTTATTTCCTATTAGTAGTCAAGATTATAATGATCTTACTCATCTCCCCTACGTCTCCTTCCTCTTCCAACTCTGTCTTCTTCCTCTTTCCCACCTTTCCCCTTCTTCCAACTCTTAAATACTGGCTTTTAATCACCACTCCTTCCTCTAGGCCAATCATTTCCTTGTTCTTTCAAATGTTCCTCCTATGACACAAATCTGTCATTGTCCACCCATGGAAAGTACAGAGCAAAATATTTTTTCTATCTTTGTTGGTTGAAAATATATCTTACATTCTCCATTAAGTGTCACTCGCCTGCCTAAATGTGTCCCTGGATTTCATTTGCTAATTCATATAAAGTGGGGTTCCTCTTAAACCAAACTCTTTTAAATACACCTGTTTTAGAAGTGGGCCACCCAGACCCTCAGGGTAGAAGAACAATTGTGATAAAAGCTGAAATTATCTGTGCTCATAAGGGATCATATATGGCATTTTTACACACGTTCTTGAGGCTGGGTCCCAATTAATGAGGTACTATTTATAATTTTCCTTGAAAACAACTGTTCACTTTAAAAATAGCTTAAGAAAGGATTTTATTATGGAATGAAGCCTGTTAAAAAAGACTGCCTTCTGCTGCAGAAGAAGCAAAGGGATTATTTAGAATGGGGAGGAGGGTTTGTATGAGCCCCCGGAGAGATTACTGAGCCTAGGGGAAGGAGGGGAGGATTAGGAAGGTTTGACACAGGACAGTAGATTAAAAGAATACTAAATATATATTACAGGTTCTCAGTTATTTCACACAATATTTCAATGCCATTTCTTCTGAATAATTTAGGACTAGGTATCAACCAATAGCTTACCCAGGGAGGTTTATGAATGAGATGAAATAAAAGTCTTGATCTCACCCGGGACTGTGTATTGTCATTCATAATCATCAGAATTGTTCTTCCTGTTAAGGATAAGACAAAAAGAGAAGGAAGACTAATATTGAAAATAAAACACAAAAAACTGTTCATTAAGCCTTTTAAGGAAACATAATTATTATTAGAAAATAATTAGATGATGCCTTAAAACTATCACTCTATTAGATTTTTGCCTTATGATTTTGTTCTTTATTCCTCTTTCTAGATAGTAGGACTCCACGTGTAAGTCAGTCTTCAAATATGTGGTATTTGAAGTGATAAAAGCTGAAATTATCTGTGCTCATAAGGGATCAGATATGGCATATGAGTATTTCTTATGCAAGGAACTCAATACTGCAGTTAACACATAATTTCTGATTCCTCAGCTGCCCTGAGGGCTGCCTGGCCTTCCCCATAAATGAGAAGTAGCCGGCTTCTCCACACCCCTGGCACCATGTGACTCTCTTGCACTCCATGGGATAAACATGATGTGTATTCTCCATCTGCAAAAGGAGAAATGAAATAAAACTAAAGAGCAACTGTTCTGGTGAATCAAAAAATGAACAGAAGTTCTGAACCTACTAGTGAAACTTGGGGTGAGTTGGTGTGGCCAATCTGAATGTTCTCCCTGCTTTCCTGTAGATCCTAAGCTTCTGCATTAACTCATTGCTTAATTTCTTACTTGACAGATCGAAGTGTCCTTTCAATTTTTACCACCACTTACTGGCTTGGCACCATTCCAAGTCCTTTTAAAAACGTCTGTGTAGGCGGCATTCTGTGGGTGGTTTCTGAGTTTGGGTGGGATCTGAAGCTGGGTGAATGAAAGAAATGAAGACATTTATAGATTAATTGTCAGTCTGTAGGATGACAACAGAGTTAGAAAAAATTCAGCAGAAGTAGGATTTGCTTAATGATTGATTCACTTGACAATTTAAGTGTTTTCTGTTTTGTTGTTTCGTTTCCTTGGGGGTGAGGGTAAAGAGTAGGCTGTTTTCACAGAAGAAAACAGAAATGTTTTTCTTTTTTAAATTATGTCTGTTCAATGGTCATAAATCAGAGAAAAATTTTTGTCATTGTTCCAGGTAGTCTGTTGTAAAACAGTCTGTATTAATTCATTTTGGATCAAAACACACGCTTACTCTGGGCCAAGTGTGTGATATGACAATAACTCTGTTGTCCGGCACACTCATCTGTGATGAAAATTTATTAACACTTATGAGATTTTCTTGGTATTGTATTCCAGCTTTGTAATGTAATTCATGTCCCATAGTTCTCTGTTATGTATACAACTGCTAGTATGTATGAAGTTAAGGTAAGGAGAGGCTTGCTATTCCAAAGGGTCTCTACTTTTCTGAATGGCTCTACCACTGATTCATAAGCCTTTGTTTCCTGGCCCCTCCCCACAACGTGATTATTGGCTTGGTGACAGCAACAGGCCCTTACTGTCTATACTTTGGGTATTCTCCATGGAGCCTACCATACGGTGCAGCAGTGGCAAGTCTACAAAGCTTTAGGAGTTGATTTCAACAGTCATCTTACCCCAGTTTGGGTTTCTCTTTCTTTCTCTCTCTCTCTGCGCCCCCTTTCTCTCCCTCTCTCTCTCACTTTTTACTTTTACTTCCCTCTCTCTTTCCTCACTCTCCTTCCCACACTCTTTCTCTTTTTTCACATATAATTGCTGGCTATGGTATTACCCCCATACATCGCCTTATTGCCTTTTAAGAATGAGCCTTCTGCCCTTAGAAATGTGCCAAAGGAAGCATCTTGAATGCATTTTCTTTTGACATTTATGAGATTTGCCTGTATCAATTCCCCAGTGAATAGATGAGTACAGAGTCCCCTATCAACTGTCTTCCTGGGGAAAACCAAGGAGAGCTCTGCAGACAATCCAGGTGCTGAATTCGTATAATGAGTTGCCTGAAAGCTCAGCAGATGTTAAGGTGTCTTTTTTCCAGGCATCTATTGATTGTGAAGAAAAATTAGACAATTGGCAATTGTGCAGGTGTGTGAGCCAGGCAAGCTTTAATGTCAGGGGTGACACATCAGGATGTAATTTTTCATGTCTATAGGAACAGGAATGTGTGCATTTTAACTCTCAGATTCAAAAGAGCCAAACTGTGGGCTTTTCTAAAGATTGGAAACATTCTAAAATGGGATGTGACAAACTAATGTTTTGTGAAAATAGGATAAAAAAAAAATCAGGAGAGAGGCCATGGGGAATAGAAGAGTTATGAGCACTAAATGTGCACCAGGTAAATCTAAGCCTTGAAAGAGGATGCCACCCAGGGCCTGTGGCACAGTGGCCAAGGGACAGGGGTCCCTGGGTTCACATCAGGGTTGAGAGGACAAAAGCTCAAAGTTGCCCAAAGTCAGACCAGACAGGTGTCTGGCAATTTGCACTCAGAAAAGAAAGCAAGAATCAGGTAAAGCCAGCATGAATTACCCAAGAAACTGGTCAATATTTTCTTACTAGTTCAGCAGTGGGCTGGTGTGATGAGATGAGGAATGGTGTGCAAGTAGACACAGGTCACCCCCCACGCCAATTCTTTTATTTTTTAAAATGATCTTAATTATTTTAGATATCGGTTATTTTTAATAGCTTCATTTTGGGGACTGATCCTGTCTTTATGAGTCTGTATTTTTTAAAAAATAAATGAATCAATAAGATTACTAATGTTAATGAAATATATCAAAAGAGGACCAGTCTAGACTCAATACAGACAGCACGTCATTAACCAGGGATTATGATTAATTAAAATTTGTGTCTGATGGCTCTCAAATAAGCTATTAAAAATTATATATAGGTCCAGCAAGTTAAATGTTCAGATGTAGGATGAGGAATCTTGGTGTCTTCAAATCCCTTCACATAAAAACACCTGGGCATTTTTGCACACCACTAGTTTAATCTCAGCCCACAATATGGTGAGGGTCCAGTTAGAGGACCCTCTGTGTTAGAGGTGCTCAGTGGGAAAAACAACCATGTGAATCATCTCAGTATCTTGTTAGGTCCCAGTATTTAACCCAAAGGTTGTGTTGACCTGGGCTTGGGTGTTCCATTTGCTAGAAGCAGATATAATTCAAAGGGAGAAGTAAGAATGTTATCTTGGAAATGGAGCCACAGGTCATACTGGAGGAGCTTAATAGGGGTAGGCTGTGAGGTCAGGAGCAGAGGGTTCTGAAAACATTTGGAAACAGAGTGCAATATGAAAAGAAGAAGGGTTCAGGATGTGGGGCACAACAGAGCTAGAGTGCCGGGAGCTGGTGCTTAGGGGTGCTGGCTGAATGCTGCGAGCAGGTGGGTAGGCTGGTGAAAGGCACAGAGCTGATAGAAGACAGATTCTCAGCATTAGCAGCACTGAGCTTCAGGGGACGGTGAGGATGGTCTCACTATGCTTCACTTGTGTGACATATCGTCTGGTCTGTGGTGTGTGGCTTTGGGCACCAAGTTTAGACAAAGGTAAGATCAGAATTGGGGCTCCTGAGGAACAGTGGGCTGGTGAAAACCATGTTATGGGTTGTGAACTGGCCAGTCCTTGGCAGAAGACAATCAGAGCCCAGAAAGATAAGTAGTCAGTGTTGGAGAGTCTCAGGCCCATGTCAAGGAGCCAGAATTGCCTGCCCATGGTCATACGTGGTGTGTATGGTGGGTGTCCAAGTTTGCAGCATCCTGAAGGCCTGGAAGCCGCTGATGGGGCTCAGGGATCAGAAGAAGGACTCTAGCCTGGGGAGGGGGAAGCAGGACAGGAAGCTAAAATCACTGGAATTTTGACAGAGACCAAAGTCAGGGACTGAGAACTTGAGACAGGAAGGGAGATAAGACAGGACATCAGATATGGGTCACACAATAAGGAGAATCCCAGGTCTTAAAATTGACACTGGGTCATAGAGGGCCTGTAACCTCTCTGAACCAGGGGTGCAGACCTTCTTCTCACTCTCTGCGCAGAGCTGGGCCTCCAAACATAGCCGCAGACATTCAGAAATAGCAGCAATGGACGTGAGGTCAAACTGTTCATGTGATTCTCGCTGCAAAGGCTTAATTAACCTTTGTACTTCTCAGTTTTATTTCTAACGTTGACTCTTCCATATCTCCCCATCTCTGTATTTCTGGACTCTCTGCATTTCTCTTCATTCCTGCCGGTAAACTGGCTACTTATTCTCTGAACTGCTCTCTTTCTTATATTACCAAGTGAAGCCAAAAGCCACCAGCACCCAAATTTTGTCTTCCAACTTCTTTCTCTAGAGCTACAATGTATTACCTGAATTCTAGGGGATAGCAGGTCATAGTTTTACTACATACAGTAGAAGCTCTGTAAGGTGTCCACCCAAGGGAATGTAACAAACTGGTCAACATACGGAGGTGGTCAACATAAGGGACTAGGTCTACTGCACTGATACGCATACGTGGTGCATGTCTGGTCTATGGCAAGTCAACTTAAGGAGGTGCGCAGTGTAGACAGGTATTTGGCTATGGAGGTTGTACTGCAACAGAGATTGCCATTCTTCCTGCCTCTGATAAAGGTTTTCTCAAAATATGCTCCCTGAATCCTAAACTAATACCACATACAGTTGAGCCTTGCACAGGGCTCAACAATGCAGTTGAAAATCCATGTGTATTTTTTGAGTCCCTTAAACTTAACTGCTAATAGTTTACTATTTGCTGGAAGCCTTAGTCTATAACAGGAACAGTTGATTAACACGTTTTTGGAATATTATGTACTGTTCTCTTACAATGAAATAAGCTCAAGAAAAGAAAATATTATTAAATGTCATTAAGAAAATCATATGGAAGAGAGAAACTATATTTACTATTAAGTGGTGGTCTTCATCCCTGTTGTCTTCACCCGGAGTGGGCTGAGGGGACAGAGAAAGAGGAGGGGTTCATCTTGCTGTCTTGGGGGTGGCGAAGGCAGAAGAAAATCCATGTAGAAGGGGACTCGTGCAGTTCCCACGGGCATTGTTCAAGAGTCAGTTGTATTTGAAGGTTTTGTTATGGCAGCACGTTATTTTTAGGTACCAGTTTATGTTCAGCAGAATGGGCTGGATGAATGTTGTAGCGAACAGACTGAAAATTTCAGTGGAGATTTATTTATTGTTTATACTCCGAGTCCACCTACAGGGGCTGGGCACTGTCTGTGGATCCTCCACACTCGAGGCCTCAGGCTGAAGGAGGCTCCATCCCCGTGTTTCCCAAGTTAGGGAAAAAAGAAATATGGTGAACTGCTCCCCAGCTCTTAATGTTTCTGTGTGGAAATTACATGTGATACTGCTGCTTACATTTCATTGACTAAAACAAGTCCCATGGCCATCTCACCTTTCCATGGGGAGTCCTACCCTGTGCTATGCATCTCGAAACAGCAAGAACTCCTGCAGCACCCTGATACCTGCAGCACCCTGATACCAGTAGCTGGTGTTTGTCAATGTTAATCAGTGGACTGTAATTTAATTCTCATAACCCTCTGGAGTAGAACTATAACAAATAAGCTTTTGAAATAGATGAGGAAACTGAGGCACAGGAGTTTAAGAAACTTGCCGAAAGTCATTCAGCTCATGAGTGGTAGAGTCACTGTTTTAACCCAGGCTCTTCCCTCTTAATGAGCTGCTGTTGATCAGAAGGCATAATTTCTATAGCTTGCCTGTGTGCCAAATGCTAGTTCCATCTGCCTGCAAAGTAAGAGGCAGACAACCCCAGTCCTGGGCACTAAGGGAGGGTGCCTTGGGGACAGAGAGTTGGCTGAAGGAAGAGGAGAGAATAACTATGGTGCAGTCTCCCCTGACCCGGTAAGAGACTTTCTCTGTTTATCAGACAGCCCGCTGCCTTTTAGCTCAGAAACATTTTGTAAGATGCTTCTGAACCTGTAAGACTAAAGGCAGAGGCTGGCCCTGCTTGTGGAGGTGAGGATGTCATTAATTTCAGAGGCTCGCTGCAGTAGCTCCCAGCCGACCAGGTGATGCCAGCAGGCCCTTGTACAAGCATCTGTGCGAGGAGGCCCCTTGATTCTTCAGGACCTCTTCTGCCCTGCTTTGCCTCTGGTAATTGAGCTGCCTGACCTCCGTGGGAGCCTCCTTTCTCCTCCTCCAAGAAAAGGAATTGATTTGTCAAACATATATCCACATTTCTCCACCCGGGAAGATTCATTCTCTCTGCGAGTTACACATCATGCTTTCAAATTCAAGCACTGAAGCCTGCCACAGGCAATACCGAGGATTGTAGAACTCTCTATTTCTGCTCTTTCTGACATATCCAAAATGTCAAGCTATAAGGGAGTCATTTATTTATTTAACTGAAGTTTGGCTACAAAGGACATATGTATCAGATAGGTCTAGAACCTCTCTTAGCAACTCAGGACCTCAAGATAAATAGCCCTAAGGTTCTTTGTTAAGGACAACCAAGTTCAAATCAGGGATTCCTAGAGCTCCTAGGTGGGCTCTGCAGAACACTCCCCTCCCCGACTACCATTAATTGATACATTGCATTCATTATCTACAGAGAACAACCTCTTTAATCCCACCTCACTGAAAGAGGTGCCAGATGCTATAAATATACCTAGAAGGATTTTTTACCCCTTAACTTTCTAAGAAGAGAAAAAAAAAAAAAAAAAAAAAGGATGGAAATAAAACTACACAGATCACAAACAAACATCTCAATGAATTGTCACAAACCAAGCACATGTTTAATTAGCACCCAGATCAAAAAACAGAACATTATCAGCATCCCAGAAGTTCCTCCTCTCCCAGAATACTATCAACTCTAATCATTATCTTGACTTTTAACAGAATCACCCTGTTGTTTTAAGTCTTAACAACCTTGCCACTTGCCAAGTCTATTTATTTTCCCAAGAGGCATTCCCCACATGACAGTCCTTAGGAGGTGGCATTGGTTTTCCTCTGGGACTTTTGAATCTGTCACAACAAACAATCATAGGGGGCCAGGGTTGGAGCTTTTTCCAGACTTGGGTGGTGTGTTAATTTGGCTCTTACAAGAAACAAATACCAAGATGGAAGAAACATCCAAGAAATTATTGAGGGAAATACCTATAAGGGATAAAGTTGAGAATGAGCCGCCTTCAGATGGCAATGCTAGTCTGGCACCTGTGAAAGGAGAGGGGGAAGGGAGGAGGATGTAATGGGAGAAGTTTCAGCCTGCAGGCAGGGGCTCATCAGGGCAAATCTGCTTCCTCAAGCAGATACTCTCTCAGTCGTTGGCTGAGTGTGCCCTGGGAAGAGTGTCCTTGGGGTAAATGCTGCAGAGGGTCTGACAGTGAACAGCTGGATGGTCCCCAGCAGCTTCTTACAAAAGGAGGTCAGGGTGGTGCACTCCAAGGCCACCCACCGTGGCTCTCTGTGGGGAATGCATTGTCCTCTGCCTTTGTCCAGTAGTTCTGCTGATATGAGGTCTCATTGTCACTGCCATGGCCACCCAACATGGACCTTTGTGGGGAATGCATTGTCCTTTGCCTTTGTCCAGTAGTTCTGCTGATATGAGGTCTCATTGTCACTGCCATGGCCACCCAACATGGCCCTTTGTGGGGAATGCATTGTCCTCTTCCTTTGTCCAGTAGTTTTGCTGATATGAGGTCTCATTGTTACTGCCATGGCCAGAGACTGGAAGGTAAAACTGACTGGGTTGAGTTGTTCCCAGTTCCTTCACTTTCTAGCATTGTGATTATACCTCTTTGAGCCAGTTTCCTTGTCCATAAAATGGGGACATTTTTTCTTCACTCATGATATTGCTGTTAGGCCCGTATGAGATTATTTTCAGTGAGGCATAGTAGAGAGATATAGAGTAGGTGCTCTGTGAAGAATCCTTTCCTTGAGGAAGTTCTCCTTCTGCCGGCCAGGATACAGAGTCCACACCCCTCCTCAGGGCCCTGGACAGAGCACCTTCTGCAATCCTGGGTCCTATGCCCTGAGGTCTTGGGCAGCAGGCTCTTTGTGCTCTACTAGCCACAGACCCTGTGGCAGTTCAGTGAGCCCTTAGACCCCCCCCCCCCCCAGAATGCCATTTCTAAAGAATAAAATAAAATAACTTGGGTTAAAGAAGGAACCAATTATGTTTGAACTATTTATCACAAGGTTACAAACACCATCTATACCACAAAACAAAAATCTGTGATATAGATGTAAGTCTGCTTCTTTATTAACACATTGGGTAACAAGTTCAAGCCGTGGACCTAATAATGAGCCTAAGTTGAAGTCATGATGAGCATAATTGATATTTTGTGATATAAGCACAAATGTGATGTGGTATGAAAATATTTGTGATTGCTATTATGGGTAAAGTCACAGGTCTGGCAAATCCTACTGCATTGATAACTGAAGGAAATGTGAAATTTCACTTAGAGGTAAGGGAAAATTAAAGATACAGATTCTTTTCTCTGTTCAAATTTGTGATTGAGAACTCAGGTAAAGACCTCTTGCTTTAAATGGGGACACATATACCGTATATACTCGAGTATAAGCTGAGTTTTTCGGCACAAATTTTGTGCCAAAAAAATCTCGGCTTATACTCGAGTATATACGGTACATTTGCTCTGGAGCACTTGGTTCCAAGAAGTTGGAGATGCTCCCAGGTATCCTCATTTGGACCCTCCCAACAGGTTTCCCCAATAGCACACATGTAAATGAGTCTTCAGTGAGTTTGATAAGTCAGTTAGCTGCCCTTTCTTAATGATGTAGGAATGTCATTTTGTCTCTACCAGTTGGTAGGAGCCCCACATATATCTGGGTAATTCTAGGACCTTGGAATCACTTTTGTCTTTAGACACTCACATTCATTCACTTTTCTCCTTCATCCTTTCCTCTATTTTTCTTTTTGAGGAATTTTATTTTATTTGTTTATTTATTTTTGAGACAGGGTCTCTCTCTGCCTTGCTTCACCCAATTAATTTCATGATGCTGTAAGTCTCAGCTGAAGGTCTTGTTGAGGATACCTTGCAAAAATTCCAAGGCTGACAGGGGCTTCCTCTCTGTGCTCTCACATTATCATACTTATCAGTAGATTTAGCCTATCATACTGAGTGTAGACATACCCATTACACCAACATTGAGTGTAGACTTAGCCTGTCACACCAATATGAGTGTAGACTTACTCCATCACACCAACATTGAGTGTAAACTTAGTCTGTCACATCAATACTGAGTGTAGACTTATCCTATTACACCAACATTGAATGTAGACTTAGCCTGTCACACCAATACTGAGTGTAGACTTATCCTATTACAACAACATTGATTGTAGACTTAGCTTATCACACCAACATAGTATGCAGACTCAGCCTATACTACCAACACTGAGTGTAGATTTAGCCTATCACACCAACATGGTGTGTAGAATTAACCTATCAGGGCAATACTGAGTGTAGACTTACTTAGCCTATCATGCCAACACTGAGTATAGTCTAACCCCATCATACCAACATTAAGCATAGACTTAATTTAGTCTATCATGCCAACATTGAGTACAGAGTGTACTCAGAGTGTCAATCACATTGACACTGAGTGTAGACATAGCCTATCATGCCAACTCTTAGTGTAGACCTAGCCGACCACACGAACTTTGAGTGTCCATTCACTGACAAGTCTATCTCCTCTCTAGGTAAAGATTCTTGAGGGTGAGAAACTTTTTGTGTCTTTTTGAGAGCCCTTGTATTTTGACCTATCTCATTTGGCCACAGAGGAGAGGAGGGGTCTTCTGCTCCCCTCCCCTCTGGGAGTGGTGGTCTCGAAGCAAGCATTCTTCACCAGCCTATTTGTGACTCTTGCACAAGGGAAGAAGAGTAGCTGATCTTATTGCATCTCCAGTGGGGGCGACTCTAGGGATAAATCTATAAAGTAGTAATACCAGGATTCTAACCCCAATCTGTGGTTGGAGCCCATGCACTTAAACTTAGTGTTTAGTAGAGGGAATAAATATGAAAGTGATTCAGTGCAATAAAAAGTTCTAATTATGTAAAGAGCCCAGGTGACCTCAGGTGACTCTAACTGAGTTTGAATGACGGTGGGTAGGTGGAGGTGGAAAAGGGAATTTTTGGCAGACAGAAGAGTAAAAGCTTAAGGGGAAGGCATTCTATGTGGCTGGAATGTGATGTGGGTGTCAGATGAAGTCATGATAGATGGTTGGATTGGAAAGGTAGATAGATAGTGCCTTTCCTTAAAAAAAAAAAAAAGAAAGAAAGAAAGAAAGAAAGAAAGAACGAAAGAAAGAAAGAAAGAAAGAAAGAAAGAAAGAAAGAAACTACTTGCAAATACTAATACATGTGCCCAAGAGAAACTTTATGGAGTATTTTTCCCACCAGGACTCTACTGGAATTTGGTGTGGGATCACTTTGGATTGTACATGGGGAGTTCAGCACCCCTGATGTCCATTTTAAGTGCAGTAGCATCTCCAGTCATTGTAATATCTCCCTTTCCCACTTGCCTCCCACAAGGTGGAGACCACATGGACTGCTTGAAACCTAAGGCTCCCTTGACCATGGTTGGCAAACTCGAGTATGCATCAGAATTGCCTACCACACTTGGCTGGGCTCCAGGACCTAAGTTTTTGATTTAGTAGGTCTGGGGCAGGGCCCGAGAATTTGCATTTCTAACGAGTTCCCTGTGATGCTGGGAACCATGCTTTGAGAACCAATTCTAGTTTCATTATTATTTGGGCTCCTTGAGATGTAGAAGAACCTCTCTATCTCTGGACGTTCTTGGGCTCCTCCTTATGGAAGGCTTCCCCAAATGAAACCATGCTGTGCTCCAGACTCTGTGGGGGTTTGGAGAGCTGCTGATGGTCAAGCTCTCCTGCATTTTCTGTGTTTTCTAACCCTTTATTTTATCTTTTTTTTTTGAGACAGAGTTTCACTATGTCACTCTCGGTAGAGTGCTATGGCATCACAGCTCACAGCAACCTCTAACTCTTGGGCTTAAGCGATTCTCTTGCCTACGCCTCCCAAGTAGCAGGGACTACAGGCACCTGCCACAATGCCTGGCTATTTTTTTGTTGTAGTTGTTTAGCTGGCCCGGCCAGGTTCGAACCTACTAGCCTTGATGTATGTGGCTGGCAACGTAACCACTGTGCTATGGGTGCCAAGGCTAACCCTTTCTTTTAAACACTCAAATTAAAAGCAGTTGTTGTTTCTTCACTTGGTACTTCTCTGTACTCAATTCATCTCTCCTGTTTTGTTTCTGACATCTTCAATAATCTCACTCTGATGTCCTCTGAGGATATGACAATCACAGCCCACAGGGGCCCATGGGAACCACTCCCAGTGGGTAGAGGTCAGTGTGCAGTGTGCTCAGATAACCCAAGCTCCTAGGCTCGCTTGACTGTGAAATGGCCCTGGAGAGAAGAGAGGGTGTTAATTCCTCCTATCTGTATTCCTCTTCTCTCTTCCTAAGCAAGTGTCTGTAGGTAACTCAAAGATGAGTAGCTAGAGGCAGCTCAGTGAAGTTTATATGGAAGAAAGATGGACTTGGAGTGAGGAAGAGCAATTGTGTGCACCTGGATAATCAAAACCATTGCCAAACTCAACTACTGTGGGCATCTAGCCTGAGCCAGCCCAAGTTGGTTCTAACGTCCTTAATTTTAAAGGTCTACATGTGTATCCACCTCCTTTGCGATAGTAACAACTTCCATTAATTGAGTATAGATTTTGTGCTAGGCAGCATCTAAAAACTTGGTGGGTCAGAATGATGTCAGGAATGCTATAAAATAGGTGACATTATGCCCATCTGATGGGTGATCAAACTGAGATTGAGAGATGTCACATAGCTACTAAGTGAGGCATCTGGGATTCAGATTTTTCCCCTACTAATGCCAAAATGTTCATGTTCTGAAATCAGAATTAACAGACTATGTGGATATTGATCAATGCCCTTATTTGCTTAGTGAAAATGACCCTTTAATTTCTTCCAGTTAAGAGAAGCACATTTTGTATGTGTGTATGAGAGAGAGAAAGAGAACGGAGAGGAGAGGGAAGAGAGAAGTGGGTGACGGATGTAGTGGGAACTTGTGGAGTTTATTACAACTGTATACAATGATGTGTGGGAAAGATGATGCTGTAGAAGACTTTGGCAATCATAAAACAAATTTTTCTGAATTTGGATAAAAGTGATTGCAATTTTAATACTTCTTTTCAAAAGCCTTTCTATGAAGTTCCAAATTAAATCTCATAATGATCAGAGAGTAATAAATGAAACTATTTAAAGTGGGTTCTGTAGAACTGCCTGCTCAACGCACCCTCTCCTCTGGGAAGCCCTCCTCACCACTCCTCTACCCCCATGAGACACCCTGGAGAGCTGCTTTATTAATTTTCTATTGACATGTAACAAATTGCTACAACCTTAGGGGGTTGAAATAATACCCATTTATGATCTCACAGCATTTTAGGTCAGAAGTCTGGGTGAGCTTGGCTAGGTTCTCTGCTTAAGTTTTCACAAGGCTCAGCTCTGGATATTGGCCAGGCTGGCCTCTTGCACGGAGGGCCTAAAGAAGAACCTTCTTCCAAGTTCATTCAGGTTATTGGCAGAATTTAGTTCCCTGCGGTTGTAGGACTGTGGCTCCCATCTTTTTGTTGGCTGCTGGCTGGGGGCGCTGTCCACTCACAGAGGATGGTCTCTGAGCCTTGCATGCTGCCCCATTTGTCTTCCAAGCCAGCACCAGCACACAGAATCCTCTTGCTTCTCATCTTTCTGATCCCTCCTTCTGCTACAAACTAGAGAAAGCGCCCTGCTCTGAAAGGCTTATCTGATTAGGGCAGGGCCACCCTGTTAACCTCCATATTTTAAGGTTCACTGACTTGGGGCTTTAAAGATATCTGCAAAATCCCTTCATAGAAGTCTCTAGATTAATGTTTAATACCAAGGGACAGGATCATGGGGTGCTTTATGCCATGTGAATATTGCTGTTACAAACAGGTGTACAAACCGGTGAGCAAATGAGTGTACAAAGGTCTTTTTGACACCATGCTTTCAATTCTTTTGGCTCTATACCCAGAAGTGGAATTGCTGGATCATATAGTAATTCTGTTTTTAAGAAGGAGCCCTCATACTGTTGTCCACAGCAGCTGCACGGTTTTCCATTCCCACCAATAGTGTGCAAGGGTTTCAATTTCTCTATATCCTCACCAACACTTGTTACTTTGTTTATATATTTATTGATTTAATAATAGCCATCCTAATGTTGCATAGATGTCTTTTTTTTTAAACAAAAAAACTTATTCTTATTTTTGTTATTGTTCCATGATTTCTTATTCTTTTAAAATGGACATAATTCTTTAGAAAATTATTTGAATATCCTAAGCATAATTATTTTCAAAGTCTATGGAATTATTCTATACATTAATTCTATCAGGAGAGAATACACATTTTAAATGTGGACTTTCTTGATTTTCTTAGCATTAACTTTCTTTTTTTTTTTTTTTTAATTAAATCATAGCTGTGTACATTAATGTGATCATGAGGCACCATACACTGGTTTCATAGACCGTTCGGCACATTTTTGTCACACTGGTTAACATAGCCTTCCAGGCACCCTCTTGGTTATTGTGCTAAGACATTTACATTCCGAATATTAGTTTGTGCAGCTATTTTGTGTGTGGATGAGGAAGGGAATGTGTGTCAAGCTCTGTGTGTCCTGGTTCTGGGTGGCAAGAAGGTCGCCGGAAATTCTGTGTGACATCTGAGAGCCCCAGATGTCACATCTGTGTGACATCTAAGGGTGGTAATAAATGTGTCTGATCACAGGGGAAAGAAAGTGAGGTTTTCATGGGTGCTCTTAGAATTCCTTGACTGTGAAACTTACATCAACATCTACTTGATTAAAAAAAAAAAAAATCCACTTCTCTTGGGGCTCCAGGTGTGTACTGACAGCTTAGGGTTTTTGTAGAAGAATAAGGTGTAGTAATTTGAGTTCCATGTGTTATCCATCTACTTAACTTTTATTCTGCATTTGTAACATTTCCAAAAATATGTTTCCTAAATTATACTTTCAGGAAAATACTAAGAGCTCCTTTAAAATTCCAAGCTATAGATTGAACAATACCCATGCCAGACACGATTTCTGGTGGGGGATGT
Source organism: Loris lydekkerianus (assembly GCA_963574355.1). NCBI lineage: Eukaryota > Metazoa > Chordata > Mammalia > Primates > Lorisidae > Loris > Loris lydekkerianus. Next base: position 26,702 of record CAUYPK010074260.1, read on the forward strand.
TTGCTCACTTCTTTGAGGAGAGCAGAGAGGTAAGGATGGTTCAGTAACACTTTCTAGTTCTTTGGGAAATGGGCAAAAGTTCCCTTAGCTTCTTGTTTAACCCTAGAAACTTGGATGGCTCTGGTTTGCAATTAATGGATCAGTTCGCGCATTCATTCATTCCCTTCCTCATCCGTTCAGAGTGCCAGTGTCACCAGCAATGCCATTCTCACTTGTGTACCTTCCAGTTCCTGACGAAGGGTGGGCTTGTAGGAAGCCACTGAGAGATCCCAGAGAGATGGTCTCAGAAGCACAGTGCTAACCGCCAGTTTTTTTGATGCTCCATCCCAGTATCTGGTGAGGTCCTCAGCAATCTGTACACTTGGCCTCCATTCCTCTGGATTCGTGCAGAGCTGCCTGCAATTTTCACATGATGTTTTTGGCTGTCATTGGAGGAATGAAATAAGAGCTGGCCAGACGGAGAACATGGCTGTACCTTTTTTTTTTTTTTGGTAAAGCAATATTCTTCTCAGTCCAGGACACCATTATTTTTTTGCTTCTGTCATTTCAATAGGCTTCTAATTGGTTACTGTGCTTTGATTCTTGGCACCCCCTCTGTTACCCATTTCCCACATTGAGTAATCATTCCAGTCATTCTAAAGGGCATATCTCATCACGTCTTTTCTCATGATTACTCAAGGCTCTTGGTGGTTCTCTCTTGGTTACAGGATACATCCCAAGCTTGGAACCACATCCCACGAGGCCTTCCTTGGCTTGTTCTGAGCCCATTTCTCTGGTGCCACCCCCCACTATTTTCCCTCTCACTCTGGGCTCCAGGAAGTCCCGCAGTGTAACTTACACTTTCCTGGACAGGCTTTACTCTCCCTCCCTTCTGTCGCTTCTCACCTGCCCACCCTTCTGCTTCCTCTTCTGCTTTGACTAATTCATATTCTGTTTCAAAGTTTGACCCATTTGACCTGGGTGTGCCCCATCCCAGGGAAGTCATGCCTCCCATTCCTCCACCTGCCCCTTCTCCCCAACTCCTCCATGTCTGGTCATACACCGCCCTTGTGTGTTCCTGCTGTGTATAACCCACCGCCTCCATGTGTCTGTGCTGGTGTTTGTTATGCCCTTGTCTGTCAATGTATGGCCCTCCCTCCTGGCTCTCAGTCCAGGCATGCTGGCTAACTGGGCATCCTTTGGTTCTCCTTGTCTAGAACAGGCATGGCATTTTGTAGACTTATAATAAATGTTGAATAAAACAGTCCAGAATCCTGTCTTGTGGCACAAATATATGCTCCTTATCCCCGTCACTAGTCACTTTCTGATAAAAGAGTTTGTTTGTTTGTTCCTACTTGACAGCTGAAGATCCTGCTACTTCTGACTCCAGCCACAGTGATTTCTGTCTCTGCTGTGGATCCAAAGGTGACACGCTTTTCAACAGGAAAGATGGTTGGAAAGATTTTGTAGTATGCCTTTGTCAGCAGCACCCTCATTTCCCTTGGGGCACTAGCTAGGGCGATCATTCCAGGAGTCTCTGGGATGGCTTTTTCCAGAGTCAATATCCCTTATCTCTGGGGGCACCAGGGTGGGCACTTAGCCTAAGCTCAGCTAATTGGAATGTCTATCCTGGACTTTGAATCTTGAGTGAAGTGAAAGAGAAGAAGAAATAGTTAGAGTTTATTTAATCTGGTTGGCTCTTGAGTGGAGTGCAGAGGAGAGGAGTAAAAAAACCCGATGTCTGAATTAGAGTCTGTCTATTCGTAACAGACATTCCTCACATAACTTAATGGTTGACATGAGATAAAAAATGTATTTCTTGTACAAAAGACGTCCATGAATAAGCAGCCCATGAATGGCAAAGTCATTAAAGGAAGAGGTCAGAGACTCAAACTCCGTCTACTCTGTGTTCATAGGCTGTGAATGGTCCTTATGATTCAGAGTGACGGCCAAAGTACCAGTCTTCACATCAGTGTTCCAGGCAGCAAGACACAGGAAGCAGAAGGATATTTATAGTAGTATCTTATTGGCCAGGACTTTTTCAGGTCTACTTCTATCTGCATGAGAGGTTGTGGAATGGGTTCTTTACAGTGAGTGACAGTATTTTTAGTGGGTAATCATGATTACATTACCAAGAAGGGGGTAATACTTGTTGGAAATTAGTAGCCTCTCTGTACTATTTTGTTCTTCTTATTGTTTTGAGAAAGGTTAGGCATTGAAGAATTATTTCAAGATGCATTTGAAGTGTTACTGTTTATAATCTTGGCCAGTGATGTGACCAGCAGGAACAATAACATTCGCAGCAGTGGAAAGAATGCACCTTAGGGGACTACTAAATAACAGCTCTGTGCTGGGGCTTTCCTTGTGTGCATTTACCATCAGCCTCACTGATGATCTGTCCTCATCCCCATTGTACAGGTCATGACACTTGCCCAGGATCACACGGTACTAGAGCTGGATTTGAATCCAGATCTGGCTCCAAGGTTCATGGTCTTTCCCTTCTGTGTCTTGGTGACTGCAACTTCGGGGCAAAATCACTTTAGTTATTGTAGTGCTGCTTGCATGGTGACCAGCAGGGAATGGTCCTGTAAAGGAAGGGGACACTCGTGGATCCCTACTCCTGATGGGTAGAAGTGGTAATTTCATGGTCACTTCCTCGTGAGGTGTATGATGTCCTCACTTCACTTCTAGGATTATGATGTCATAGGTGGCTTTTTTTTCCTCCCCAAGAAGCATTTTCTGAGTGTTTATCCTTACATCTTAAAATGATTTCCGATATTCCAGCAACTTGTGTGTTCCATTTGGGAAACCTAAGGCTTTGTGCTGAACAGACTATAGTTTAGTTATTTGACACTATCAAGAAGTTACTTGAGTTTTTATAATGGCAAGAGTAAAGTTACTCTAAGAAAACTGTGCATGAAAAGACGTATAAAAATCAATCAATGCAAGTACATGCACAGGTTCCCTGCTGAGAAGAAATAACCAGTTCATATTGATGGTAGATGAGTGTATGTGTGTGTAGGTATGCTTGTCTGTGTGTGTGTGTGTGTTTGCGAAGGAGAGTATTGGACAGAAAAGAGCTAAACTGAGCTTAGACAGTTTAGAAACAGTGACTCAAACTAGTTGGAATTGATAGTAATAATTAAAGGGACCCAGCAGCGAAAAGCAAGGTCAGAGCTTAGATTTGCCAAGCTGGGCAGAAATTCATTGAAAATCCATATGACAAGAAAGGCACGTGATGGGGTTGAAATGATTCTGATATTGGCACATTTCCTTTTCTCTGCCTAAGTCACCCAGCTGGGACGTGAGGGCGCCACACAGTGACAGCTGACAAAATAAATGTATTGATGGAATGATTGGCCGGTTCCCTGATGAGTGACAGAGGAGGCCAGTGAGATTAGAGGTCTATGGCCAATTATCTGAATTGGTCATCATCCAAGTAAGTCATCATTTTCACCATTGAACTGGGCTTTCATCTACTGCAGCATTTTGAGTTCTTCGAGAGCTGAATGCACGTTTCCAGTCCGTTAGTTTTTACAGTGTTAAGGTAAGGCCAGGAATGCACTCTGAGAATAGCATACTGTCATAGAGAGGTTTCGTACAGTGAAGTACAAGGTTCTGAATGGAAAGGGATGTCTTTGTGGGATTCAAAAGGGGGCAAGGATGAGTGCCCTGAGCAAAGTAAGAAAAGCCGATGCTAGGCAGCCAAGAAACCAGACAGCCATGCTTCCTGTTCACAGGCCAGGAATGGAAGGGCTGGGCTTGTCATGGATGGAGAGAAGAGATAGCAGCTTAGCCATGGAGAAGCTGGTGGGGTATTCCTTACAGCCTGCAGAGCTCAGGCATGCAATAGGGACAGAAACCGAGAACAGCTGGGAGGCCGAACTCAGAGGCAAGTGGACCACCAAGTCTTGACTGCCTGCCTTGGGAATTCTCTGCGTCTGTATGTATTTCACTCACTCGGTGCTCAATTAACAGAAACACTATATAACATGTGTCACACTTCTTAATAAAACTTGGTAATAAGAGTGATTTTTCAATAATTCAGATACCCTTTATGGTACCAATAAAGATTTACACTGCCTGGTGAGAGTCCATGAGGCTAATTATAGGGTGGAATTTAAAAACGTCCCATGGAGTTAGTGCTGTCAGAATATAGTCATCTCTTGCTTGTACCTTGCATCATTCATTCATTCATTTGTTCATTCAAAAAACAGCGATCGTATAATGTTAAGCAAATAACACGAGGCAGATTCACTGAGCAGGTTTAAAATTAAAATCTCAGCATGTTCTGGACTTAGAAATCATATTGAGCAGGATATTTTTTGCCTTACAAAAAGATTTGCCATATGATTTCTCCATGTTAGACATTTCCGTGATGAATCTGGTTGTCTTGTATGACTGCACACCACTTTATAGTTTACAAATGGCTTTCTAGAATGCTCACTTGGGCTGTACGATAATCCCACTAGTGGGAAAGGCAAGGATCATTATTTGCATTTGCCAGATGGGAAAAAAGTGCGCCCTGGAATGTTAAGGGATGTGCTGAGCCTTGGAAATCATATGAACTGTAATTCCTGCTGCAGTGTTGGCTCTATCTTATCATATGGTCTGTTAGATAATCTATTTCAACTCAACTTGGCACTCTGCTGCTTACTTTACATTTTCATAGGCATTGCTTTGGTTATCTTCACAATAGTCCTGCGAAACAGGCCAGTTATCACTATCTTCCTCCTCCTCCTCCTCATGATCACTGATATCATCCTCCTCAATAATTATCTCCCTTTTTTAGGGGAGACAATCAATGCTCACAGAGGGAAGAATCTTCCTGCAAGTGGAGCCAGTATGAATCAACATGTAATGGGTGGAATTAGTCAGCTGCAGATGTAATCTATTCTAAGAGCTTTTATAAACATGTTGCCAAGGGGATTTGGGGACCACCAGATGATCCCATTAGACTGTCCCATCTTTTGATCCAATCGGGGTGGCCAGATTCTGCTCAGGAAAAACATATAGAGGAAATCCAGCCTCACCCTAACAAATCACTCTTCCTTTGTCTAAACAAAGACTCTAATAATAGAAAGATATTGTTTGCATCTTGTCTAGTAAGGGGAAGTTGGTGAGCCAGAGCCTGTCAGACTGATAAAAGAATGAGTTCTGTCTAGGAACAAGGATTCTGTGGGCTGGTTGATACATTTCTTCTTATGGGGAAGTGAGAAATCCTGGGCTGCTAAACTAGGTGACATTTGTCCTAAGATTGCCCCAGTCTCTGACCGGTTGTAGGTAAGCCGCTTGGTCACAGAGGGGAGAGTGGCTGGAGGAGTGTGAATGGAACATCCACTGATATACCAGAAGGCCAGGCATTTTGGGATGCTCAGCAAAGGAGCAAGGGGGTCCCTAGCTAATCCCTGACCCTAGGAGTTTGGTCAGCAGGTGTTAGTATTTCTGGAAAGCCTGATGAAATGCGGCTCTTCATCCTTCAGCTGAGTCAGGCCCTGCTGTGGGCTGTCTGGGGAGTGGGGAGATAGTTTGCATGATCCCCTGGGCCACTGTGCGTCTTTCCAACATGGTGGTTAAGAGCAGAGCTTTTAGATTACAGAAACCTAGGGTTTGAATGTCCATCCTATCACTTATTACAATGGGACTTGGGCAAATCTCATTATTGATGAAACCCTGTTTTCTAATGGATAAAATGGAAATAAACATAATAACCACCTTGCTAGGGAAGGGACCAGTTTTATGGAAGACAGTTTTTTCACAAACCTGGGGTAGGGTCAGGTGGAATTAGATTCTCAGAAGGAGCATGCAACCTAGGTCCCTCTTATGTACAGTTTACAGTAGGTTCATGCTCCTGTGAGAATCTAATGCTGCTATGTGACAGGAAGTGAAGCCCAGGCAGTGATATGAGCAACAGGAATGGCTGTAAATACTGAAGACGCTTTGCTGGCGTCTTCACCTGCTGCTCACCTCCTGCTGGGGGTGGAGGACTGCAGATGTAGCGGGTCTAGGGAGCACTAAATGAGATAATGAGCAATGTATTTAGCACATAGCACTTAATAACTTCGAATTCCAACTTAAATAGGCTAAGCCATTTACCTCTCATGTGACTTCCAAAGATTATCTTATCAAGAGGGATGCATCTATGTAGAAATGTCCACTTCCATCTGTTAAACTTGATAAATGGAAATAGCAATTGTCTATCAATGAGTCTTTATGAAGATACATATCAGAAACTTGTTATGGGGGGAGATTTACCAAGCGAAACAAGCTCCAGGGATCCCTGAATCTCCAGAAAATGAAACAGGCATCCTAGAGATTCAGGGATCCCTGGAGCTTATTTCTTTTCTTCCCCCCAATCCTCTCAAAGAATAGCTGTGTGGATAGGAACCATTACTCAAGGCAAGGGCACGGTGACCCCCCTAGCTCCTCAGAGGGTTGGGAACCCCTGGCAGTGTATCCCATGTTATGGAAGAGTGGGTGAGAACTGCATGTGGCTATCAATAGCCACTAGACCAGAGAATGGAGAATTTCTCTGAAGACTAATCAGGTTAGGTAGGTTCAATGAGAATGGGAAGGAACTATTGGGAGATGTAAGCAAAGATACATACATTGAATGGTTCTAAGCCTCCTTTTTTTTCTTCTGCTGTCCTTTGGAGGTTAGGCTAGTCATGATTAGCCAGGGACCTTGGATTTTGCTGAGGCATGAACTTAAAACCAGGAGCCAAATGCTGGCAGCAGCAAAGCCTGGTCCAGCGTCTGTCACAGCAGACAGAATGCTGAAATGCTGGTGGAATGAAGGAGGGGAGATGACTCCTGGGAAAGGAAAGGGGAGTCAGAGCCCCTGGTGGTGCTAGAGGAAAGTTGTTGGTAGGAACAGTTCTAGGAGTCAGGACAGACTGAAATCAAAACTCAGAGAAAATTTACATGGAATCAGAGGACAAGCACAGAATTTGAGAGTCAGGTGCCAACCTGGGTCAAAACAGAGATGGGCTGCCTTTGAAGCAAGATTCCAGAGAAATAGGAAAGAGGGTACTCAGAGAGAACAAAGCCAGGGCAGTACAAAAATCACATGAAGTTGCCAGGAAAGGGATCTGGAAGGCAAAGAGAGTTTTACCTGACACTCTTACCTGTTTCTGTCTGTGATTCCTGTTCAGTTCCTGGTGAGATATTGCTATCCCACAAACACCCTAAGGATGCTGACTACTTTTGGCAAGACAGATGAGGGGAAGGCTGGCTCTGAGTTCTGTGAGGGTGATTCCTTGTCTCCCCTGTTGTCTGCAGAACAGTGCCTGTAGCTCCATGCCTTAGAGACTTCCTTGACCCTTTGCAGCGTGTCTGTCCTCCAGTTAGAGATCAGACCTCAGAATTCTTACCACCACTGTGGCAGGTATAAAAGGGGTCAAAACAAAGCTCAGGTGGCTTGTGTGTGCTGCTCACCATCTGGGTGGAGCTGGAGGAGGGAAAAGGAAGGCAGGGTGTCTATGTTTGATCATAGAAATTATTATGGGAGAAGGTGCTGAGCACAGGACCAGAAGGATGGAAAATTAGAAAATAACAAACTAAATGTGGCATCAATATGCAAAAATGGGAGCACGCCTGATGGAGGAAATTACAGGTCTATCGGTTTAATATTCATGGCATATAGGAGAATGCCAGCTTCCTATTGTACGCGGGAGTGTAATTAAATCAAGGAGTTGGACTAAAATTGGCTGCTGGAGAGGCTCAGGAATTAACAGCAGCTCCTGACTTGCCTCCTGCCCAAGCTTTGCACCTGGGAGGCTGTGCAGAAACCATTTTTCTCTTCATGGGGGTGGAGGGAGCCCCCCAGGGAGCTGGATTTTACTGTGTTCCTTCTTCTGCTTTGGTGTTCATCTAACACACAAGCCCAGTTGTCCCTAGGTCATTTGAGGACAGAAATATATGAAAAGCACAGATTTAGGCTTCCGGGGGGGAAAAATAGTGACTTTTTTTTTTTTTTTTTTTAACTTGAAATAGAGAAATCTGATGAATGAGGCATGAGCTGAATTCCAGCTCCTCACAACCCGTCTCTGTCTGGACAGGAATGTGAGCCTGTCTGGAGCCGTGTTATACAGACCAGAGGGAGGGGGCAGCACCTTCCAGTCAGAAGCTCTGGCTTCTCTTGCTTTATGGATGGCAGTGACCATGGAGACTGGGCACATTGTACCTTTTCACAAGAGCCTTGAATGGCCCCACAGATGTAGCAAACACAGAACCCTTCAGGTTAGCATGTATTTCTGTGGTTCTCCCACATTTGCTTGGGATGCTGGACCCAACCCTCCCCTTTAGACAGGGGCTATATTGCTCAGTGGGACAGTCAGTAACTTCCATCTTTAAGGCCTGGAGTTACAAGTCTACCCAGGTCCTTAAGTCAACAACCTCCTCCCGAGGGGTTTCCTAGGGCAGGTCCTAATCAAGGGTCTTAAGGTTTAGTGCTGATAAGATGTAGTTTCTACCTCTCAGGAAATTGGAGAGACTGCAACCATGTGTAAGGGGTTACTGAAAAGAGCCATGGGATAGCTGACCCCGCATGGGCTCTCTGCATGCTAGTGCCCAGCTTTTAAGCACTTTATACTTGTCCATACATTCAATACTTATAAGAACTTGTGAGGCAGTTTCTAGTCCTATTTGGCCAATGAGGAAAGTGAGACTTATCGCTGAGAACGTAGGGGAGCTGTGACTTGAACCCAGCCCTGCAGAGTCCAGGATTCCCTGCTCTGTTCATTTTATTTTATCTCACTGGCTCCGATGCATCTTCCTTTCTTCCCGCACTTGAACACTGCAGACACTGCTTTCACTGTAAGACCTGTGTGTTGGCTATTTCAAGATTCTCTTCTAGAGAACCACATGGCTAACCCTTGGCTTGTAAAATCTTGATCAAATGTCCCCTTTTCATCAGTGACCAGCATTCCCAAGCCACCTGTCCCTGTTCTATTTTGTGTAACAAAACAATCGACTTGCTTATTATTTTACTTTTCTCCCTAATGCCTCCCTCTTTGCAGTAGAATGTAAACTCCACGAGGGCAGGGATTCTCATCTGTTATGTTCACGGTTGCATTCTAGGCACTTACAGCATGACCTGGCATGCAGGGGTACTCAGTAAATGCTTGCTCATTGAATGACTTAATGTGCACCACAATATAAAACAAAGCCAGGCAGAGATGGTCAGTCTTCACTTAAGTCCTTGTTTGAAGTTTGTATCATGAATTAGATCTTTAGTGCGCTATTGTCAGGAGATTTGGCTTCCTGCCAAAATACTTGGCATTGTTCTGCCTGCCAGCTCTTACCAGGGCAGATGTTCAGCTGATAAATACACCCAACCACGGTGGGTGCCCATGACTAACATTCAGCCCGATTGGCCAGTGCTGTTTAGCGATCTGAACATAACCTCTATTAACCACTGTAGGAATGGACCCTTCAATTTCATAGCTCTTCCCCACTTCTAATTGATTTGGTCATGTTGCAGCTTTTATTTAGTAGCACACTGGCTCAGTTGCTGGATAAACTTCATCAAGTTCCTCAAATCCTCTTCATCTAGAAAACAGAGACAGCATTTTCACGCCTCTACTCCCCTACGGATTAAATGAGATGATGAATACACAGTGCTTAGGCCCATTCCTGGAGTGTAGAACATTTCCCATAAATACTAGCTGCCATCAGAATTATCACCTGTGCTCTGCCCATAAAAAAACAAAAAACAAAAAACATGGATTCATGTATTTTTTTTCCCGTCCGGCTGGCTGCGGAACTTCCTGGTTGATATCCTAAGTGAAAATGGATTTCCTCGCTGGGCAGAAACAAAACTGCCATGATCCTTCCTGGGTAAACAATCCTCTTGATGGCATTAACTCAGGGGTTGTTAATGTGCAATCAATTTTGTATAGGCTTTCAAAGGGTCCAGCTCCTGTCTCAGGCATGTAGTATGTCCTGATAAATGTTCGTTGTTTTCCATTTCTACTTGCTTCCTTTCCTGCCAGTCTCAGCTGCTGTGTTTCTCTCTCCAGGGGACCTGCCCTTAAGGAACACACATTTTCAGCCCCCGTTGTAGAGGTTTTAAGTAGCAGGAAGCAGGTGGCAGCAGGCACCCTCCCTCCCTCTCCCCGCAGATGCTGTTTCACCTTGGCAGCCCTGACATTGTTGAACTTTAAAGATAAAAATCCTGCCTGTTCCCATGTGATGCTGTTGTACATTAAATGAGCTAATGCATGTCAGGCACTTACTTAAAACAGTGCCTGGCAATTGGGGAACATTCTTTAAAACATGTTTATCATAAGTAGTGCCATTTAAAAAATGTTGCAAGGTGATCGATTTGGGGAGGACTGAAGACAAAAGTTCTGGTTCCTACAGATCTAAGGGATTCTCAGAGGGGGATGTCCTAGTAGATTTATTTCTGGTGGAGCATGTGTGTGCCTATACCGTACTGGCGCGGATCAGTTCACCTGGGTCCTTCCCACAGGTGTTCAGGAGAGAATTTCCCTGCTTTGGCTCCCCGGTGTTAGCATCTGCAGTTGCAAAGGCCCCCCGGAATCCCAGCTGGTTGGAAGCAAATAGTATAGTTTTATGTAGGAGGAGGAGGGGGGAGGAGTCAGTCATTGCGGTGTACTGGGTGGATGTCATCTTGGACCTGACCTTGCATGTCTAATTAGGAGAATTTGGGCAACTGCTTTAGCTCCCCAAACTGTCTCCTTATTTTGAAAATGGAAATGTAACACCTAACGTGGTGGGTTGTAGAAAGATTTAAATAAAATAGCATATGTGCAGGGCTTGAAATACAAATGTTGTTTCTCCCTCACATAGTATAAAAACTGCTTATTAGCTCCTGGGTTAAAAATTAATAGTTGTGGGTAGTTACAAAATTATCTTTAAACCTATCTTTCTAGAATCATCTTCCTAACACCCCTTCCCTTTCCCATGTGTGTGTCAATGGCAGCCTGCTAGCTTTCTACTTTGCTGTATCACTTACCTACTTAAGGCCTTGCTGGTTTCCTAGCATGGCTTTCAAACTACTCATGATAAAGCAGCTGTTCATTCATTCTCTCACCCTCACATCCCACCACGCTCACATCTTTTTCCCACTCATGCTTCTTTCACATTGAGCCACTGTGATCTTTCAACATGCCTTGCATTCCCCTGACACATGATCTTCTGAACATGTTGGTCCTTCAGGCTAATAGGCCCTTTTCTCCTTTTTAGCCTGTTAGAGGACTCCTCTCCTCCCACTGAAACCTGATCTCTTCTTTTATAAAAGAGGCTTATCTTCTCAATGACCTCCTGTGACCTTTCCCACACATTCATGTGTAACTTATGTACACTCTCGGCTCTTATGCAGATATCTGTTAGGTAAGTATATGTATGACTGTACAAGTAATAGGAACCTGGATGAGGTATGGCTTAAACAGGAAAATAAGTTTCTTTTTCTCTTACTGAACAAAATGTTCAGATTTTTGTGGAAATTGGCATTGACTCAGCTTCTCAGTACTGTCATCAGGGATCCAGACTTCCTCTGTCCTTATGCTTTGCCACTGATTGCATGTTAGCTCTCACACCCGTGCTTGGTGCCTCATGGTTGCAAAATGGCTGCTCCTGCACTAGGCATCACATTCGTGTTCAATGCAAAAGGTAGAAGGTAGGGAAGCATTGGCCATGCCTATCCCCTTGATTCCAAAACATCAAATAATATCCCATTATACTTTACACATATTTTGTTATACAGAATTCTGTCACTGGTAGTGACACCTAGAACAAAGGAAGGTGATAAAGTGAGGATAGAGCTGGTCAGTTCACTATTGATATCTGTTAGAGAATTTAAAAAGGAGGAGGGGATTGAATATTGGATAAGTGATAACAGTATTTGCCACATACGGTATTATTAATATAATTCATTTGTTACATAGTTTCCCCTTTTAGAAGCAGACAGAGAGCTTCTTGAAGGCCAGAGTGCAGCTCACTCCTCTCTCTCTGGGACCTACAGTGCCTGGCATAGCAGGGGACTCATTAAACATTTATTGAGTAAATAAATGGGAACTACACAAATCCCTCAGATCCCATCAGTTTACACTCCATATAAAAGCCAGTTTTATTTTTGCCCAGGAAATAGCCAGGTGTTTGGCTCAATTCATGCAATCACCTGTTGTGACGGCATCATGTGGTTACAGCCAAAGCTTCACATTGGGGCTTTGACAATTTACCCCTAGGGCGAACTCGTGTAACAAAGTCTCCAGGTTGCCAGTTCCCAGAAGCTGGAATTCCATTCTGATAATAAAAAAACGGCAAGGTCTTTAACTCTCAAGAAGCTGCCAGTTGACACAATAGCATTGTATTAATTTTCTGTTTAATAAAGCGTATTGGAACCCTCAACATGGGCTGCGCAGGCTTCCTGGGGCGGGAGAAACACAAGGCAGCATTTCGCTTAAGGCAGAGGAAGGGCTAGATGAAAGGAATCTAATTGAAGTGTGCAGTACGCTTACCCATGTAGCTGCTGATAAAACTGTGCTGCCTTTTCTTTTTGGCACAGTACAAAAGAGAAAATCAGAGCTACTAAGTCAAAAATCATATTTAACAGTATCCGTTAGTCCAGGTCTGTGTCCCTCTGTGTTTTGTAAAGGATCACCCTTTGAAAGGGTGGCTTTATAGAGCTTGTCACTGTAGCAGCTGCAAAGAGGGCATAATTGTGGGCTTAGAGGAGGCAGGACTACCGGCAAGAGAGAGGTAAGTGTCTCTAATTTGCATGAAGGCTGAGGTTCAAAGCCATTCCCAGCTTACATGCTATAACTCGGAGTAACCTTTTAATTGGGGTTAAAGAGTGCATATAATTTCCCCTTAATACAACCCGCTAATGCATAGAATGGTGAGGTTACACATTCAGATTCTACCTATTTAAGTCTTTGGCCACTGGGCTGAAAACTTGCCTTTTTTTTTTTTTTTTTTTTTTAAATCTTTTGAAAACAGGACCCAAGCTGAGAAGGAAGCAGTGATTACAATGTGTCTTTTATTCCTGACATCATTATCCCCACCTGCTCCCAATTCTGATGGCACATAAAGAACACCGCAGCTCTGCCCATCTAAAACCCGTGGGATAAAGGCAGCCCCCCTGGAAAGTTTGTTCCCGTATCATACATCAGGCAGCCTAACCGGGGGCCAGAAATAGCCCAGCACCATCTCCCTAAGAGCTCTGGAAACAGTGATGGTCAAGGCTGCATGCAGTGTTTCCAGGGACAGCAGGATCCGTTCCCACGTCCTGGAACCTCGTTTCCAGGTGTTCATCAACCATGTCTGTTCAAGGAAATTAATATCCTGTTCCCTCCCCTGACTGTTTAGTACCATCATTCAGTGTCTCCAATATAGCCTTTGCACTGACAAACAGAAAATGTAATACCAGCAAAATATCCAGGGTTTTTGTCAGAGCAAGTATTGGCAACTCTTTAGGTTCTTTTTTCCCTATCCTTGCTTGTACCTGACCCAAGAGGTCAGAGAAAAGGTAATGTTTAATTTCTAAAAATTGCTTAACATTCCAAATAGCAGCTCCAAATGTTTACTCTGCATTCCCATTTTTATTTTAAACTAAAAATCTGTAAGGTTTGTCATAAATGCTTGATGAATTAGGAGGGGGAGCAAATTGAGGAGAGAGACGCAGAGACATTTAAAGTTGTTTTCACCCCTATGCAGAAAATAGCCCATGACCGTGGGTGAAATTTAGTTCCTTTTTCTCTTCCTTTCTTTCTTACTAAAAGCAGAGTCAAGAAATGCTACTTTTTGCTGTGAATGAAGATTAGTCTAAAGAGGACCATTTTCAGCAGGTTCCCTGAATTAGCAGTTTTCAATAGCACTTGTAATGTCAGGGTTAGAGGGCAAATTTACTTTTTTGGAGGTACAGGTCAATATTTCTTTTCTTTTCTTTTCTTTACTTCTTTCTTTCTTTTCTTTCTTTCTTTTTTTTTTTTTTGCAGTTTTTGGCTGGGGCTGGGTTTGAACCCACCACCTTCGGCATATGGGGCCAGTGACCTACGCCTTGAACCACAGGCACCGCCTGGATCAGTATTTTTTGCTAAGACTCATGAAAAACTTCTCTTCTTTACAATTGGGTTACAAGTCTATTCTAAGCTCCTAATAACAGGAATCGTTACTTCATAAGCTTTCCAATAAAGCATTTTACTTAGTGAACACACTAATACATATAGAAAATAAATAGTACTTTCCTATAGGAAAATTTAGAGGCACTTAATAAATTAGTTTATTTAATCCTTATAATAATCCTGTGAAGTAGGTGCCATGATCATCTTTAAATCATGGAGATGCACAGACGTTTTAAGTAACTTGAGCAAAGCTCCAGGGCTAGTAACTAGGAACACTGGAATTTGAACCTATATGTTTGCAACCATGCTACATAATCTCAGCCTGCAATCCGTCCCTGTGTCTTTCAATGTGAGATGAAGTCAGCTCTCACTTCTGACCAGGGGTTTGCTATCTGAGGCCCATAGCTGCCTCTTTGATCATTCAGGAAGTTCTGTCGGCAGTAAGATGCTTGCATGTAGTGTAGACACAGGGGTCCTCAAACTTTTTAAACAGAGGGCCAGTTCACTGTCCCTCAGACCATTGGAGGGCTGGACTATAGTTAAAAAAAAACAAACTATGAACAAATTCCTATGCACACTGCACATATCTTATTTTGAAGTAAAAAAAAAAAAAAAAAAAAGGGAACAAATACAATCATACCGCTGCATGTGGCCTGTGGGCCATAGTTTGAGGACCCCTGGTAGAGCATTGCAGGTGCTCATTAAGTGCTTACAAAATATGCTGTTTTCAGAATAAAAGACTCTGTCCCTGTGTATTACATTATTGTTTCTTTTCTTCAACTATTTCCACTGCCTCTTGCATCTCCTGTGGGCACAGAAGCCACTGGTATGATGTCCCACTACACACGGTCTTCCCTCTGCTTGGACTACCCTTTACCTGCCTGGTTTGTCCAGAAACTCCTGTTTATCCTGCAGGAGGCAGCGCAGAGTTACTGCCTCAGAGTTAATGCCCCTGTCTTCCTACTGCTATGCGATCGTATCTCTTCAGTGATTGTTATCGCTTGAATATCCATCTTTTTTGTGAAGTGTATGCTGTTTTTATATTGTGCTAAGATTTTTATTTTTACTGGAGGTGGTAAAATAGTATTATTATTATTTATTTCAAATTAATATGAGGGTGCATAGGATTAGGTGACCTTCTGTTTGTAAGATAAAGTCTGAATGGTAGTTGAGTCCTTCATGCAGCAAGTGAGCCATGTACCTGTACGTGGTACCTGTTAGGTGGGAGCTTACCCAACTCCCTTTCCTCCTCCTCTCTTCTTGAATTTAAATTGTATTTTTCTCTCATGTGGGCCTATAGTTGTAAATCTGCTAGTTTCAACTTAGTATTGAGTACATGGGATGCTCCATTCTTGAGATACTTTATGTAGGAGAATATTCTCCAAATCTTTCCATGCAAATACAAAGATACAAAGTCTTCATCCTTTGTGATGGCTGAATAGCATTCCATTACATACATTTACAGTTTATTAACCCATTCATGGGTTGACGGGTACTTGGGTTGTTTCCACATCTTTGTGATTGTGAATTGAACTGCAATAAATGTTCTAGGGAAAATTTCCTTATGGTAAAATGATTTTTTTTTCTTTTTGGAAAGAAGTATGGAAAATTCTCAAAGAACTGAAAGTAGACCTTCCACTTGATCTCATGATCCTGTTACTTATACTACTCAAATGCCAAGCCTGGGCCCCAGTCTACCTTACCAGACCTGCTATCGTGCATCTGGTACCAAAGTACCTGTTGGTGTGATGTCTCAGTGAATGAAAGAAGACAGAAACCCGACATCTTGCTATGCTTCTTGGAAGTTCTGAGGAATTTAGTACGCTACACAGTAGAGGATGATCAATAAGGAAAACACAAAGGGCCTGAGGTCACTACCAAATGTTGCACCTGGATGGAATTTTCAGGGTCAGTGTATTTTCATAGAGCACGGTCGTGCGTGTTCTGACAATTAAGTTCATGAAAGAGAAAGAATACCTTATTGCTAAATATCACTCAGCAAAGGTCACCTTTGAAGTACATCCCTGGGCAATATCATGATGGTCACCTTTGATGTACTCCTGTTAGCTATCTGGTGACTGTAATGATACTTAACAATGAGGTATGTAGAACTTTTTCTAGGATGAGTTCACAAAGGTAATTGTCCAACCTCCTGTGATGACAGCTCTGATGGCCATTCCAGAAAAAGAGTTTCGGAATGGTTTGAAGGGTGGACTAGGCGCTGGCGTTGGTGCATAGCATCCCGAGGGGAGTACCTTGAAGGTAACCATAGTGATATTCAGCAATGAAGTATGGAGCACTTTTTCTAGAATGAGTTTGTGAACTTACTTTTCTGACTTCATATTTGCATTTCAAACAAATAAAGCCCCATCAAATGAGTGTCCCCAACCCCACGTTCTATCCAAGTACATCCTTGTCAGCTCCCAGGTATGTCACCAGGCACCTTTCCTCCTAAATGATCCAAAAGAAAAGATCATGCAAAGCAAGACCATTTCTAACATATTTTCCTTCCTTGCAAGATGCAATCTAAAAACTGCTCAGCTATTATGGTTTGGAATAAGTTGTGTTATTAAGTGAGTGACAAGAAAATAAGAAGACATCCATCAAAGTGTCTTATTTCATTCCTACATCCAGAGTTTCCTATATCGAGAGGGTGTCAATGCTCAAATCATAGGTAACGATGTCTTAAGGAGAAGAAACAAGAAGTACAAAAGGAAAGACTCTTATAAATTGTGTACTCTTGCTCTTAACCTAAATGTTTCTCTTTTGGCATTATCTTTCAAAGGAGAAAATGAATGGTTGCTAGTTGTAGGGAGAAAACGGAGCATTTGGGAACTGACTTGTGCGTACAAGAGCTTAGTGAGGAGCCAGCTCTAGCGGGGACATGATGCTGGGAGCCCACCCTGAGCTTCCTGCCCCCAGCAGGGAAAGCCATGGGGACAGCACATGTCTCATCCAAAGACAGAGAGAAGGGCCTCAGAGAGTCTGGAAGCCAAGCTCTAGCCAGCAAACACCAATTGACAAGGGAGAATGGTTGTCTCTCTGTCTCTCTTGGAATAAGCACAGAATGGTGGATGGGAAAGTGAAAAAAAATAAGGGCTGGACAAATGAAAGTTCCCCTCTTTCTTACAGTTAGGTTATGGGGAAAGGCAGATTTCAGAGTAGCCCCGGGTTCCAGGCATTCCTCCTGAGGATGCCCTGGGGTGTGAACGCTGTCTGCAGAACGGAGATGAGACCCACACATGGGTTGGGAGGGAGAGAAGAGCAACTATGGGTTGGGAATCTGCTTGCCTTGGAAATCTAGCTTCCACGTGCCATTGGTGGATGTACACAGTTTCTGTTAGGACAACTCATTTTTTGACAACTTCGTGGTAAGGATTCTCTAGCTTTTTAGAAGTTCCTGCTGGTCCTGTGTGTAAGATGCTCCCGGCATGGTGAGAATGGATGACAGGGATAGAGGGCATATGCAGGTGACCCAGGAGTGCCAGCAAGAGAGAGGTCTTGAAAAGAATTACCAGGGAAGTTGTGGAATTTATATTTTAGTACCTGCTTATGTGCAGAGGAAGTTTAAGCATTATTATCAATGGCAGCTGTTTATTTGGTGCTCACTATACTTTGGGCTCTGCACCAAGTCATTCGTAGACAGCCGTCTTTAAAGCTCATAGCTATCCTATGAAGTGGGTGTTACCATCTGAATTTTCTTCAAGATTGGGGCTTGAAGAGAGATTACCCATTTTCCCAAGTGGTGGAGTTGGGAAATGCCAAGTCTCGCATTTCTCCACCTCACTGGAGGGAAGTGTCCGGCCTCTAGAGTTATGATGGGTGTTCCTAAATTTGCACAATTAAGTGTTTACTCTACTACCTCTTCTTTTTTCTTACCCTCTCCCTCCATTCCTCTTTTCTTCTTTCCTGCTTTCTTTTCCCTCCTGCGTCTTCCTTCTTCTCTCTCCTTCTTTAGCTTCTTAGAATTTGACGTTCTTGTTTTCCAACAATTATTTGTTAAGCTTGTACTGTGCCCTGGCTATTGTATGAGAGTCAAGAGAACATAAAGGTTAGGACAGCGATGCTGTACATCCAAGGACTATTCATTTGGGTAGGCGAGGTGGACGTGTGCACGATTTATGTTGAGATAGTGAGCAAATACTAGACTGTGTTGAGAGGTAGAAGGAAGAATATCGAATTCCAAATTCCTATGTGAGAAAATTTGGGAATTGAAAGATAAGAAGTATTTCTAAATATTGTAAATGTAGAAAGAACAACATAAGGAGAGGCAACAGGGAAGGACAACCTGTTTACTGTGGGGCCAATGTGGATGGAGTCAGGAGACCATTCAGGGCACGTCCATGGCAACCTCAGCTCCGCACTAAGTGGTGTTGAGATTTATTCCACGAACATCAAGGAGTTTTAAAAGTGGGGAATGATGTGCGTCATTGTTGTTTAGAAACTTTATTTAAGGGAAGAACAGATGTCAGACATCAGAGGCAAGACAGGAAGAGAGACCTATGAGAGGCCACGGCCATAGACCAGGAGAGAGAGAAGAGTAAGTTCAAGGCGAGAGAGGGGGAGGTGAACTGCAAGGAGAAAAAGCTGAGAAGAGACAGGGGAATGTGAGAGGCTGAAGGCAGGGAGTTCAGCCTGGGTATAAGGTCTGAGGTATGGCTATGTGGTCAAAGAGTCTTATAATTGAATGGTGGTAAACTAGAGATTTCAGGTGCCTGAGACCAGGGTATTGGAAGGGGTCTCACGAAAGGTTTGGAAATTGTTCAGTGTGATGAGAGGCAGGAGTGGGGGGAGACAGAGCAGAGAGGGAACTTGTGAGGCAGCCCTCTAGAAACACAGGAGAGAACCCTATAAGCTCATAGGCTCGAGGGACGTGAAGGAGCATCCTGAGGTTGGTAAAAACACACAGTGAGAGCTGCCAAGGTCAGAGAGCTGCTGTTCTGGGACAAAGAAGTTAATGCATCAATCCAGGAAAAAATGACTCATATCACAAGACTCTTGGCAGTGGAATGAGGGCTTCAGAGGGTACAGGGCTGAGGCTGTGGAGGGACTCATAAGGAGAAAGCCCAAGCTGGTTGGACTTCACGTGGGAAGGGCAGACGACCAGAGGGGCTCATAAACAGGAAAACAGAGAAGGCAGGTGAAGAGCTGGGTGCGCTGGGCCCTTGTGGAATATGTGCAAAGTACAGATTGTTTGTCCTTCCAGCTTACTATACAAAAGGACAAAGGCCCCCAAGGAAGATTCCTGGCCTTTATAGTCACCAGCGGTAAGAAAACCATAAGTCTGGCCATTTGGCTGTGAACCGAAGGGGACTTTGCTACTTCCAACATCATTAAACTGCAGCTCCGAGTTAGACTGCATCCATGATGATGCCACTTTTGGTAACAGATATCTGGAGCTGTCCCACAACCTAAGAGCATATTTCTAGAAGTCATGGGCTGAGTCCTGTGAGACACTGGGACTGTACACAGCAAGTTTAGAGAGCCACAGTGCGTGTGGGGAGGAGGAGGTGGATGGGCATCTGTGTGAGACAGGGACTGCGCGGCTGAAGGGGCGTCAGAGGCTCATCAGCGTGAGCGTGTGTGGGGAAAAGGCAGCCAGGAAGGCGACTAAGAGTGTCACTAAAGGCACAGTAGTGAGGGACCAGATGGGCAGCTTTTCTGGGCCCTGGGGTTTGGGGCTGCTGTTGTGCAGATCTGGACGGATGATTCGCTTTCCCAGGGTGTGGTGAGAAGGCTGCCCCTGACCGTGTCAGCTTTTGCGTGTTGTTTTGGCCTTAAGTTCCCTGTTGCACTGTCAGGTATGTTTTTCTCTTCTTAATTTACATTAGGTTTTATGCATTTGTGTAGGGATGTGTGTGTGTGTGAGAGTGTGTGTGTACAGCAAACAGAAGCTGAACGAACCCCAGACCACTGAAAGCCTGGGGGAAAAGACAGTGAGGTTTTCCTGTGGGACTTGTTTGGAATGCAAGAAAATACCAAAATAAAGATGAGGGAATTCATGATAGAAAGCTTCTAAACCCACCCCTTGCAGATCTGTGAGCCCACAGGAACAAAACTCACCATCGAAATTTCCACCAGAGAAGTAGACACATTTATGGTCATTGCCTCAGAGGGTCAGTAAGAACGAGCCCAGAGTGGGCAATGCTTCCCGTCTTGGGCTCTAGACAAATCTCAGGTAATAAACCAGTGGGGGACGCCAAGGTGACCAAGACCCACTTGAATTCTACCAACCAAGAAAGTGTCACTTGTCAGCTATTTTCCATCTATAAGAGGCCACATCACTCTTTGGACAGAATATCTTTACTTCTCAGCTAGAACTTTAGTAGCACGTGGTGTATGTGTCATAACCTAGAGGGAGATATCACGTCAAATCGTTTACAGTTGATAACTTCAGTAGGATTATAACCTGGTGTTTATTGACTGTGTTTGTGTCAGACACTGAGATGTGGCACGCGGTTATAAACATTTCATCTGTACCTAATGTGTAATACAGAGATCCTTATCCCCATTGCGCAGAAAAGGGATTATGGCAAAAAAGATTAAGAAATATGCACAAGAAGATCCCTCAGAGCTCGAGTCCATCTCTAAATCCACGCGCCTTCTCTTCTCTTATGGTAATAACAACTGTTACTCCAGTAACGAATAGTACACCCAATACACGCAGCCTTTCCCCTCACAGGTAGGCTGTGTTTATGCACCTCTGTTTCTGAATTAGAATGTCTGAGATGCAGAAACAAAAATGGTAGTAGAATTTGTTTTTCTCCCAGGAGGTTCTGAATGATGGATGGGTCTTCTTGCTTATCTGGCTTCACCATCACCTCCTTATCACATGGGATGTTGTCACCCTGAGTCACTCAGTGTGCGTGCCTGGTGACAGTGTGACTGCCACTGATGAGATCAGTGGCCATGCCAGCCAATATCTGTCTATGCATTTCCTGTTAGGAGGTGTTCCAAATTATCTTGGGTTGCTTTTTTTGCCTCTTTCAATGTTTAGGAGGAAAAAAAGGGACTCCTATGTTAAAGTTAATTTTAGTGCCCCAAATTTTGAGCCAGTGTCTACTCTCTCCTGTTATTATCAGGAAAGGAGTTTGTAGAAAGGTAGCTCTGACAGATTGCATGAATCCATCCCAACTTAGGCAATTCCCTGGCTGGCTGTCTGTGTTTAATGCAGCACGTCTCATCAGTGCTAGTCTTTTCCAAAACTCTTAACTTAAGTCCGCTGCTCATGATCTGAGGAGGCCAAAAATTAATTCTCATCTACTCAGAAATGGAAAAACAGACACTTGAATAAATAGTTCATGCTTTCTTGTGGTAGCGAACACTCTTCAAAGTATACTCAACAATGCTTCATTAACCTTTTTATCCACTCTTGGGTGAAGTTTTGAATGCAAGGAAAAGATGATAACTTCTTTAACTCAAGTACAATTGAGGTTTTCAAATCAATCCCAGCATATTAGAAACATTTATATATATGTGTGTGTGTGTTTATGTGTGCATATATATGCATACATATGCACACATTTCAGAGATAATAATTGGTTTCTAACATGTTCAAACATACATATTTTACGTATATTTATTTATAATATATAGTTAATCTCAAAACATAAACAGTTGCGTGCCTCCTTTGCAAAACATTGTGAAGAGGACAATTGCTTAATTTAATAACATGGTTTGGATATTTACTAGGGTCCATGGCCTTGTGCCAGGCACATTATGGTTGTAGTGGACCTTGGCAAGTGGGAGCTTTGACATTTGTAATTTTACTTTTCATGGAAAAAACAATATGTCATTGATAACTTGAATGACATTGGCAAATTGAGGGATTGGTAGAGGTCTCTGGCAGTAGTCCTCTCAAATGGTTGAGGGTTTGTATTTAAAAATTGTGTCAAGTTTAAAAATAATAAAAAATACAGATCCCGCCTATGATTTCCAATATGAGAAAAATGCATTCACTATTTTCACTACTGTTTTCACCTAGTCATCCAATCATTTGTTCATTCCACCAATATTTATCCAGCTTACTGGGGAATTGAGATCTGGGCACAATTACACTCATGGCAGTTATTATTTACGATTAGTAAAATGAAAGCAGCCTTGTGTGGATGCTCAAATGCATCATAATCCATGTTTTAATGATCAAATCAGCACATGACAAAAAGTGGTGCTTTGGGACTCCAGAGGAGTAAGAAGGGCTATTGGCCAATGCAGTCAGGGCAGCTTTCACTGAGGACTGGTATTATAATTACACATCAAAGGACAGTTACTCTTAACACTGCATCAACTAAGCTGTCAGATGTGTCAGAATTTCAGTAGCAGAGTGGAGGAGGGGCATGGAAAGTAGGGAACTGAAATTAGGGCTGCTCTGTGCAAGAGGCGAGCCCCTGTCATTTTAAGAGAGCTTCAGGTAAAGTGCGGCTCCACCCTGCTGGTCAGGGAAGGAAGGCACTGACAGGTGGGAGATGAATGTAGAGAAGGAAGAAGGGTTATTCTAGGCAGTGGACATTACATGATGAAAAGCTGAGAGATGAGAAACACAAAGAATATTTATGGAACAGAGTATCAACCAATTTATTTGGAATGGAAGGCTCAAGCAACAAAATGGGAGCATTGATTCAAATTCTAGAAGGTGGGGGGTGGCACCTGTGGCCCAAAGGGGTAGGGCACCGGCCCCATATGCTGGAGGTGGTGGGTTCAAACCCAGCCCTGGCCAAAAGCCACAAAAACAAACTAACAACAACAAATTCTAGAAGGTGGCTTAATTTCCAGCAAAGCAGATTAATTCTTTCTTTCTTTCTTTCTTTCTTTCTTTCTTTCTTTCTTTCTTTCTTTCTTTCTTTCTTTCTTTCTTTCTTTCTTTCTTCTTTTTTTTTTTTTCCAGATAGACTATGGAGATCTCATTGAAAAGTTTTGAGTAGGGAAATGGCAGGATCCAAGTGACAGTTTCGGATCCTTTCAGATCCTTAGGAATTTGTGCCTTTCTCTACAAACTGAACTTAGTGATTGAGCCCAAGATCAGAAAGTAATGGCTTCAAAATTAATAATAGTAGTGAGTGCTTTTTCTTGGTCAACCTGGACAGCACCTCTTTTCTTTGGAAGAGTACCCTTGTGTTTTAGTGGGGGTTGGGGGAGGTAATCACAAGCACTATATCCCAAATATTGTCTCTTCCTGCTGCGGAGGTGAGTATGGAATCTGTATTGTGTCAAACCTAATATTTTATTCCTATAGTCAAAATCATTAGTCCATGCAGAGGGCACATGATCCAGATGAGGCCAAGCCAAATCCTTCTTTTGAAGAAGAAAAGATACCGATATCCTGGGACATGGAGCACCTGTCCTCTTGGGTCCCAAAGCTACAATGATACACTGGGGCCATATGTAGGTAGTAAGGAGACTTGAGGAGAGGGGAAGAAGGGATGAGAAAGAAGGAGGGTAGAGAAAGATGGAGAGAGATGAGTAGACAGAGAGAAAGAGAGAGAGAAGGTGAATGGAAGAGAGGGATGGAGAGAGAGGGAGAGAGTTTTTTCTGATGCTCTTTGGAACTCGTGCACTCTAGGCCTACATCACTGTGGCCTGTGCGTGGTTGGATAAATGAACTGATATAATCTTAGTTTGAATTTGTTTACATCAGTAACAAAATAGAGAATTTTACTTGCTGGACATTTTCCAGGAGAATTCACACACACACACACACACACACACACCCTAGTAAGGGAAAGCAGGACAGTGCTCAAGGAAACTGTATACCTCCTCTTCTGTGGGGAGAGAAGGGGCTCCAGAAGGCATGGAGCATCCTCAGACCCCGGCTGTGCTGGAGACACTTTTCTCTGTTCTCCCTGGGTTCACCAGATTAAAGCCCACATCTTAGTCCATTCAGGCTGCTATGACAATCAACTAGGTGGCTTATAGACAACAGAAACTTATCACAGTTCTGGGGGCAGAACAGGGGCCTGCTGTAAGAGGCTCTGGATGGAAGGGCAGGTGGCTCTGACTCCCTCGCTCCTGGCTTTGAGCATGAGCCACTGTCCACAAGCACAGCCAGGGATGTGTGTGGAGATGGGCATTGTTGGTGGTAAGAACTAATTAGTTGGAAGGTAGGGTCTTGTTACAATTACGAAGCAACAGCTTCCTGGGTCTCCACGTCTACCTGAAATGTGATGCACTTGTGCTTGTTGGTGCTCCTGTCTAGACTGTCCTGTTGTGACCTAAAGCAATGAGCTACCTCCATGTGACCCATTCCAGCCAGCAACAGTTTGGGGTGTGTTCTGCTCTTGTAGCCTTACCTGCCAGGGACCCTGGTTGAATTTCTGGCCCTCCTCCTGTTTACTTCTTCCCAGCTCTGTGTGTGAAGAGGAAAGGCTGTGGCTCATCACAAAACCCACTTGGGGGGCATCCTGGGACCCCAGCAAAGACAAACACCAACCAGTAGAAGCATCCTTGTGATATTTCAGCTGTCCTGGATCTTAGCCTTCATTTTTGGGCTACCAAAAAAATAATTTTGGTTGGCCTCAGTGACTCACACCTGTAATCTAGCACTCTGGGAGACCAAGGTGGGTGGATTGCCTGAGCTCACAGGTTCAAGACCAGCCTGAGCAAAAGTGAGATCCCATCTCTAAATAATAGTTGGGCATTCTGGCAGGCATTTGTAGTCCCAGCTACTCAGGAAGCTGAGGCAAGGGAATCACTTGAGCCCAGGAGTTTGAGGTTGCTGTGAGCTGTGACTCCATGGGATTCTACTGAGGACAACAAAGTGAGAGTCTGTCTGGAAAAAAAAAAAAAAAAATTAAAAATTTGCTTTGGGCTGGTGTCCTTAGCTCAGCAGTTAGGGCACTGGTCACATACACCAGAGATGGCAGGTTTGAACTTGGCCCTGGCCTGCTAAACAACAATAACAACAACAACAACAACACCAACAACAAAATAGCCAGGTGTTGTGACAGGCACTTGTAGTCCCAGCTACTGGGAGGCTGAGGCAAGAGAATTGCTTAAGCCCAAGAGTTTGAGGTTGCTGTGAGCTGTGACACTACAGCACTCTACCGAGGGTGACATAGTGGGGCAATGTCTCAAAAAAAAAAAAAAAAAAATGTTTTTTGCTTTGTTTCTTTCTTAACCACAACCAATATAATAATAAAAAAGATTGCTTGGTGAGACTTAAGATGGTGTTTTGAGAACTGCTGGTCTAAGAATAGGGTTATGACAAGGATTCGAAAGATGCTGCCATGGAGTGAGAACTTGCCTCTTTGATTTTATTAGAAATTAAATCGTCTGGATTTTTTTTTTTAGAATTTCTTTGTCCTGTTGCATCGATGATTATATTCAAATTAACTGGCATAATTTATTGAGCAATTATTTTTTGTAAAGTTTCTGTCAGATACTTCAAGTATTATTTAATCTTCACAACAGTGGTTTAAGCTAAGTGTTATTTTTATTAAGAAAGATGGTTTAGCATAGTGTTAAGAAAGCAAGCTTAGCAAAGGCCATCTAGTTCTGAGCACAGTGTGGCAGCGAATAGGTAGGTACAGCCCATACTGTCCCTGCTTCAGGCTTCTCATCGATAACATGTGGAACAAACCCTGTGTCATCTACCTTGTGGGTCTGCAGTGAGGATTAAGCAAATAAATGCATGAGAAAGTTGACTATGAGTGTTAGCTACTACCATGAATATTTTACAGATGGCAAAGTGGAAACTCAGAGAAATTAACTGACTTTCCCAAGATCACACGGGTAGCAAGAAGCAGATCAGATCAACCCAGTCTATGTGGGTATTGATTAGGATGGTTGCTCAAGGGATGGTAGAGACTTGGCAGGGGAAGATCTTTAGTGAGGGCTGACTGGGGAAGGAAGACATGGGACACTCTAGCCTCCTTAACAGAGGTCTTCTGAGACTGCCTCACAACCCCAGGGGGATTGTTTCTCAGTTGTGATAGAGCAGATTTCCTTGGAAGAGAGATTGTGCAGAGTGAAACTGCTGATGCAATGCCACAGGCCCACTGCTTCAATAATAATAATGGACATGTCTGCAGGGGGGAGGAAGGGAAGCCATCTCAGCAGGGCAGCCCATTAAGCAATTGTGACAGGGAGCAAACTGCAGCAGTCCACAAGCTGGGCCCTCCTCCTTCCTGCCCTGTTTATAGATCAGGTAATTGCTAATGGCATCTGCAGGTAATTACAGGTTACCTCTGCCTGAGTCACAACAGAGGGACTGCCTTTTACAGTTCTCTGGGACCAGTGAGTCCTGTCCCTTCCTCCAGGCTGGGCTCAGCAGGGCAGGTTACTCAGGCTCCTTCTCTCCTCATTTCTCACACTTCCTGTCCATTACAGTGAAGTGCAGCCAGCAAAGGGCAGCGTCATCCATCATCCATCATTAATCAGCACTCATAGAATCCTCAACTCCTGGCCACTGGTACTATTCTAAAGCAAAACACAGAATCCTCAGAGAAATGCAAAAATGAACATTTTCTTTCCACAAAAGGTGCCCACAGCAGCATCTTTAAAAATTACTATTCATAAGTAGAAATATTTTTATCAAAAAAGTATGCATTGGAGATTAGGGAAAGAAGAAAACATTCATTAGTTATGATCTCATGATCTAATGATAACCATATTAATAAACTGACATCTACTTAGAACCCTTTTCTATGTCTATATAGCATTTTAGAAAATACCATCATACTTTTTAGTTACTTGTAACTGGTTCATTTTGCTTAGTAAGGTATCATGGCTTTTCATATCATCAAATACTATTGCCCATAATTATTTAAAGTAATTGCATAACAATTTATTATCTGGCTGTATTGCATTTGTCAGGCTAATACTCTGTTGTAAGATATTGGTTGCTTCCAATGTTCTCTTTTTGCTATAGAATAAAAGGATAGCACCTGGCTCCTTTCCTCTGAAACTAAATGGTAGACTCATGGTAGCAACACTGTGTCAGAAAGAGATTTGCTCTTTATTGGAAAGAACTCTCATGTTGATTTCAGGCTGATGAGGTCATGTTCCTATCCCATGTTGGGTCACCCTTATGAAATCTATCATTCCTGATGGCAGGTGCCTTCCTGCCCAAATGTTAGCTGACAGTTGACAGCTGGTGTCTTTCCAGGTTGGAAGGCCTTGCTCTGTGTAATAGGTCATACCTGCCCTCTTGGTGTGGCATGTCAAGCTGCCATTATTCTTTCCTTCATTCATAGATTTAGCAAACACTTATTGAGGGCACACAATATGCCAACCCATGCAGAGGTAGAGAGAAATAAGAAGAGTCTTTTAGCTTCAAGGGGACCTCAAAGTTACATTATGGATGGCATATTCCTTTTCTCTGGGGAACTGCTTTCTGCTCGTTAATCTTGGTGGAACACCTATTGTTAAAATGTGGCCTGGCTCAACTTGCACCTTCTACTGTGATGAAGGAAATTGTATCAGACCACCTCTCCTGCCAGGAATAATTATAACAGATGAGTAAAATATCCACAAACAAACATCCCCAAAGCTATTTGAAGACATTGGGGAGAACCACAGAAGCCATGACTCAAAAACTCAAGACCCCAAAGAGGGAAAAAACAAAACAAAACACACAGCTAGATAAGCCACATATTTCCTGCTGATTTTACCTTTGAGGTATTTTCCCATTTGCAAGTGGCTAGACCTCAAAAACAAAAGCAGAGCAAGATAAATTTCATGTTTGGAAAATTAGCAACGTAATTTGATTATCTCTGAATCAGAGAATGAATATAAGTGGCCATCTGAAGGTAACTATTAAGTTTTCAAAAAATCAAATTTAGAAAAAAAGTTGCAAGAATAGTATAATATACTCTTACATACCCCTCACCTGGATTTGCCAGTTGTTAAGATTTTGCTACATGTGTTGGTTAATTTTTGTGTCAACTTGAAGGCTGTTTTTTTGGGTGAGATTAACATTTAAATGAATGAACTTTTAGTAAAGCAGATTGTTCTTCATAATGTGGATGAGCCTCACCAATTAGTTGAAAGCATAAATAGAACACAAAGACAAAACAAGAGGGTGTTCTCCAGCAGACTTCTGTGGACTTCATTTATATCATCGGCTCTCTTGAGTCTCCAGTCTGTCAACCCATGCTACGGATTTTGGACATGTCAGACTCCGTAATTGCATGAATATATATCTTTATATATATGACATACAGCCATCTAAAACATATAAATATATATCTGTGTGTATATATTGTACACAAACATTCTATTGGTTCTGTTTCTTGGTGGTATATGACTAATACATTACATTTACTTTATCTTTCTATTATTATAATTCTTCTTTTTGCTGAAACATTTAAGGTTAAGTTGAAGACATCATGACCTGCCATCCCTAAGTAATACAGGATGTAGCCCTTGAGAATAAGATCATTATTTTGAATAACTATTAAAAATCTAGAAAATTGATGACCAATTCAACGTTAATATGTAATATATAGTCCATATTCAAATTTGCTGAATTGTTGCCAATGTGTTATTGTAGCTATTTTATTTTATTTCATTTACTTTTTGAGACATAGTCCACTTTCTCACCCTCAATAGAGTGCCATAGAGTCATAGCTCACAGTAACCTCAAACTCTTGGGCTTGACTAATCCCCTTGCCTCAGCCTCCCAAGTAGCTGGGACTATAGGCACCTGCCACAACGCCCAGCTATTTTTAGAGATAGGGTCTTACTCTGGCTCAGGCTGGTCTCAAATTTATGAGCTCAGGTGATCTAGCCACCTCAGCCTCTCAGAGTGCTAGGATTATAGGAGTGAGCTACTGCACCCAGCTTTTATTTTTTTCTTAAGCAAGGTTCAATCTGACATCATGTACTGCATTTAGCTGTCATTCTCTTTAACTTCCTTTAGTGTGGAATCATTTTTCAATTTTTCTTTGTCTTCATGACATTTTGAAGCATACAGGTCAGTTGCTTTGTAGAGTCTTTTTCAATTTGGGTTTATCTGAGTGTTTCCTTGTGAGTTTTTGGTAAAAAATACCACACCCTTGGTTTTATATTTCAACTTCATGTCTGGAGACATATGATATCAGCTTGTCTCATTTTTGGTGATTTAACTTTTATCACTTAGAAAGGTAAGATGTTTAGGGTATAATTAGAGTTAAATAAAGTCATAAAGGTGGCATCCTGATGAAATAAGATTAGTGTCACTGCATGAAGAGATGGCATAGAGCTCTCTGCACAAAGTAGAAAGTAGAGATCACTTGAGCTCAGGTGCCAACTGCCCACAAGTCAAGAGAAGGGGACTTAGAATGAAACCTGCATTGTCAACATGTTGATATAAGACTTTCTAGCCTCCAGAACTATAAGCAATAAATTGGCTAAAACCACCCAGTCTGTAGTATTTTGTTACAGCAGCTCAAGTAGGTTAATAGAGCTTTAGTCCTTTATCCCCTTCAGTATGGTTATGTTATCTACTTACTATACAGGTCAGTTCATTTGTTTATGTTAGCATTCAGTTTAAGAATTGTAATCTTTCTACCCTTTTTGGGTTAATTTTATTTTTGAATATGTAAAACATCACTGTGTTTCCAAAAGGAAAATCTATAAACAAGACATACTTCAATAATCTTTCTTCTCTCATGTTACTTTCACAGTATACCAATCCATCTTCTATACAGAAGCGATTTTGTAAAGTTTTGTTTGTGTGAGTCTGTCTTCCACAAAAATAAGATATGCATTTATAACTACATTTATATTTACTCTTCTTTCTCATATCAAAAGTAGCATTGTGTCATCTCTTTTACATTTTGCTTTTTTTAGCTTGGCAATATATCCTAGAGATTACCTCATGTAACTTCATGGAGTATTTTCATTCTGTGCTATAACTGCTTGATTGGAAAAATATTTGAATAAGAAATATTGAATACAAAATATCAAAAAATCTTGGGATGCGGTTAAAGCCAGGCTTACAGGGAAATTACAGCTTTACATGCCATGTATTAGAAAAGAAAAAAGGCTGAAAATCAATTATTTAAGCATCTAGAAAACTAGCAAATTAAAGTCACAAAAGTAGAAAGGAAGGAAATAATATAAAAACAAAAGTTAATACAAATTTATGTACATAATAGAGAAAATAAGCATATCCAAAAGTAGATTCTGGAAAAGGTAGATAACAAAGGATAAATCTCCACATAGTAACCACCCTATTGCTCTTGAATCAATGATGGACAACAAAATTACAAATATAAGGAATGAAAAGATCTTTTAGACATTAAATGTTAGTAAGAGAATATAATGAACAATTTGCAAAGAAATTTGAAAACTTAGGTGGAAGGAACAAATTTATTGAGAACAACTTACAAATACTGAAATCAGAAGAAACAGAAACTTGAAGAAAGCTAGATTTAATAAAGTAATATTTTAGCTAATTAATTTATTTTTTGAGATAGAGTCTCATTCTGTCATCTTGGATAAAGTGCTATGGCATCATAACTCACAGCAAGCTCAAATTCTTGGGTTCAAGCTCTCTCCTTGTCTCAGCCTCTGGAGTAGCTGGGATTACAGACACCCACCACAACGCCCAGCTAGTTTTTTTTTTTTTTTCTTCTTCTATTTTTCAGGAGAGACAGCATCTCATTTTTGCTGAGGCTGATCTTGAACTTCTGAGCTCAAGCAATCCACTGGTCTCAGCCTCCCAAAGTGGTAGGATTACAGGCATGAGCCACCATGCCCAGCAATAAAGTAATATTTTCAATTTAAAATATTTCCACAGAGAAAACTCTAGGCCTAAATGACTTCACTGGTGAAGTCTTCCAAACCCTTGAGAAAAAGTAATACTATTGTTACACAAATTTTCCAGGACAGAAAAAGTAAGAAGACTCCCTAATGTATTAGGAGGGTAGCAGTGTCTTGCTAATGAAACAAGGAAAAATTAGCATTCAATCACTTTCATGATACTGAAGTAAAAAATAGTGTAAGTCACTTTTTAACATAAATTTTAAAAGTTTTAAAAAAATATTAGCTAATTAAATATAGCAATATATAAAAAGATAGTACACCATACCAAGATAGTACACCATACCACCATTCCTTGAGTTGCAGGAATGCAAGGTTAGTTTATAACATTGGAAAATTGATCAATGTAGTCCAGCACATTAACAGATTAAAGGTGGAAAATAATTACTGAATAATTTTTCAATAGCTGTAGAAACAGCATTGACAAAATTTATTAACTAAAAAAATTTAACACATGCTACAAAAAGAAAAAAATGCTTTAACAAGTAAGAATCAGAAAATTTATATTGGATAAAAGTGATATAAATATAATGACTTTTAAAAGTAAAGATGATTTAAGTAAATTGAGGGGTATGCCATATTTATTACAATAGTAAAGGTATATGTTCTCCTAAAATTTATCTAATTTCAATACAACCTTAATCAAAATATCAAAAGGCTTATTATGTGGAATTTGAAAAGCTTTTTATAGAAATCATATAAAATGCAAAGAGCCAGGAATAGCTAGTTTGATCCCAAAAAAGAACAAAGAGGGAAGTCTTAACACTATTATAAAGTATGAAGACCTATTATAAAGCTCCTATAATTAGCACCATATGGTTTTGGCTCATAGTAAAACAAACAGAACAAAGAAAGGAAAAAAAGACTAGAAAAGAATGCCTACACACAAGTCATCATTTGATATATAAAAAAAGGTGACTCTTCACTGACATGGAGAAAGAAAGATCTTTTTATTATTTGAGACCAGATCAACTGTTTATTTATACGGAAAACAAAAGTAATTTTGATACCACCTGACACTATACTAAAAAACTTCCAAACAAAAATTTTAATTAAATGATAAAGGCAAATAATAAAGCTTTTAGAAGAAAAATAGAAGGATAACTTCAAAGTGGATGTAGGTAAAGTGTTTTTTAAGCCAAAAAGGGCACTAATTGTAATGTGTAAATGGATAACAATGTGCTATATAAGATTAAAACTTCTCTTTATCAGGAGACATCACTGGGCGGGGGGAGATGGGTCATGCCTGTAATCCCAGCACTTGGGAGGCCAAGGTGAGTGGATCACCTTAGCTCAGGAGTTTAAGACCAGCCTCAGCAAGAGCCAGACCCTGTCTCTAAAAAATAGCCAGGCATTGTGGTGGGCACCTGTAGTCCCAGCTACTCAGGAGGCTGAGGGAAGAGAATTGCTTAAGCCCAGGAGTTTGAGGTTGCTGTGAGGTGTGACTCCACAGTATTCTACAGAGGGCGACAAAGTGAAACTCTGTCTCAAAAAAGAGAGAGAGAGAAAGAGAGAGAAAGAGAGATCATTGGGTGAGTGAAAAGATGAGTGACAGGAGGAGAGAAGACCCAGAGCTGACAAAGGACTCATATTCAGAATATGTAAGGAGCATCTGTAAATCAATAAAAAAGATAAAACACCCTCAAACATGGGCAGAAGACTTGAAAAGGCACTCATAAGACAGATACAAATAACCAATAAACATATAACAAATGTTCAACCTCCTTAGCCGTCAATAAAATGGAAACTAAAATAGATACCCCCAGAAACCTATCAGAATGAGAGAAATATGTGTATGTTATATATACCACACATATTTATATACACATATAGTTATATATGTGTGTAAATATATGTGTATAAATATATACACATATAAATATATATTTATACACATAATAATTATATATACATACATTCTCAACAAATCAACACACGAACAACCAATAACCTCAATACTGGTAATAAAAAAAGTGGAAGAACTAGAATTCTCACACATTTCCAGTAAATGTATAATTTGTTAACCTCTTTAGAAAACTCTTTATAGAAACTAGTAAAACTGAACATACAGTAACCCTATGAGTCAGCAATTCCAGTCTTAAATACATTCCTCAGAGAAATGGGGACTCTGTACACCTAAAGGACAAGAATGTCCATAGTAGCATTTTTTTAAGATAGCCAAAATTGGAAACACTCTACCAGTTTACAAGAGAAGAATTCACAAATCAGTCTTGACGTACTGATGTAATAAAAGACTCCAGCCAATGAGAATGAACAATTATCACATACAATAAAATTCAGATAGCACACATCTAATGTTGAAGGAAAGAACCAGGCAAAAAGGAGTAGATGTCACGTGATGTTCAAAAACGGGCAAAACAGACTGTATAGCCAGTGCACTGACTGCCGTTGAGGAGGGGAAGGTTTCTGGGGGTCTAGGGATGTTTGTTTGTTGATATGCTTGATGGCTGCATGGGTGCATTTTCTTTCTAAATACTCATCCATTTCAATGAACCATTTGGGCACTTCTGTTTTATGTCAATAAAACATTTACTAAGCAAAAAAATGAGGCTTAGGTTTTACCTCTCCCAGATGTCCATTGAATTTTTGAAAGCAGAGAGAGAGGCAGGGGACTAAGGATAAAGTCATCATATTTACTGAGGATTATTAGGTGCCAGGATCTGTATTTAGTCTATTCCATGCCATTTTGTCATTTAATCAAGGTGGTTGTTATAACTCCCATTATTCATGTGGAAATTGAGATCTACATAAATTAAATAACTTGCCTAGATTATTTGCATGGTAAAAAGTCCCCACATGTGCTGCAACCTCAAGTAGAGTAGTGTGGGTTTTTTAGGATCTGCAGCAATTTTGATGGGGAAGAAAGGAAAAGAGAGATTTTTCGGACTGATTTGGGGGAGTGGCTTTCATGGCCTCTAAAATCACATATATGGGTACCGACGTATTAGATTTAGTTAAATGTTTAGGTAAATAAAAGACCTATAGTGTTGACAGTATCTTTCAAATTCTTTTTTAAAAACGTTGCTCTCTTGCCAGCATGTCCCAAACTCATTTGTGTAAACAAAGCTGCTAAGCCACGTGTCTTTGCACACCATCTTCACAGACATACTGACTGGTCTCAGTTTTGGAAACGTGTAGAGAATACCATGAAACACATTTTTAAATTCCTCTTGCAATTTGGACCAGTTCAGTGGTAACTTTAAAAATATTGCTTGCGAAGTATTTCTGCCAGCTGTAGTGGGGATTAAGTATTTAGAATCAATCTCTGATCATTTTCATCCTTTTTGTTTTTTGTGAAGAAAAATTATTGATCAAAGGATTTAGCCTCATGTAATATACTAGGGCAGCTTTTAAATTTCCCTTACAAGCCACAGCAGGGATGAACATTTCCTCCCAGCTTAACACAACACAAATCAATCTATCTCACAGGGCTCCATTATTGCACATCAGACTATGGCTATGGCTGTCATTTCTTCTTCTTGTAGGAAAATGTCTAGGATATCAAATGTGGCCTTTTGACTGATATTTTATGTAGTGGGAAAACCAAAAATAATTTTTTTAAGTGCATCATTCTAAATCTCAACCACACCAAAAATAAATCACTTCCAAGCTTATCTTATCCCCTCAAAATGAAATATTCTGAGTAGTTGAAATTTTAACCTGGGTCTTCTTATCTGCATGTTATTTTTAGAATTGTGTAAATCACTATCATAGCTAGGGCATACAGGTGTCCTGAAATCGTGAGGCATATCTGCTTTATGCCCTTTTTCTTGGAATAATTATTAATAGTACCCCCTTTAACTTTCCAGAATGTCCTATATTGCTGATAAGTTATATGAACATTTTATTATAACGACAAGATCTTTTCTTCTTTAAAAGAAGAAACTCTGAGACAAAGTCTTCACAATCTTAAACTATGGAAATTGATGGAAAACCCAAAGACAACATTCAGCACACTTCACCAACACCTCATGTGTTTAAATAACTGGATTGAATTTAACATTTCACTTTTCCAATTTGGCCACCATTTATGTGTTTATTTGATTAATGTCGATCTCTCTTATTGAACTAAGTGCTTTAAAGGGGCCAGGAACATGTCTGTTTTTGAACCCCTTCTCTGGACCTAATACAGTGCTGACACACAGGAGGGGCTCAATATTTAACTGTTTAATGAATAAATAAATGAATAACACTTTACTGGGTTTTCAAAAACGCTGAACACTATTTCATTTAATTCTCTCTCTGCGTTGTAGGTTCAGAAGGGTCCGTAGTATCAGTTATATTTACCACATATTGCATCTGTGTTTAGTGAAAACTTAACCTGTTTTAACTTACCCACAAAGTTGGAGGCAGTAGGCTGATCATAGTGGCTTGTGCCTGTAATCCTAGCACTCTGGGAGGCTGAGGTGGGTGGATGGCCTGAGCTCTTGAGTTTGAGACCAGCCTGAGTCAGAGTGAGACTTCGTCTCTAAAAATAGCTTGGGAGTACCAAGTACTTGGGAGGCAGAGGCAATAGAATTGTTTGAGCCCAAGAATTTGAAGTTTCTGTGAGCAGTGATACCACAGCACTCTATTGAGGGCAACAAAGTGAGACTCTGTCTCAAAAAAAAAAAAAAAAAAACTGGAGGCAGGGCTGGTACTCTGTTTTAGGACTTCTCATCTTAATCTTTATATGATGTATGCCGAGCTCCTATGAACTTGGCTACAGGTAACAAAAACTTACCTAATAGTGGCTTATACTATACCAACAATTACTGTTTACTTAGTAAGTTAAAAGTGTTTCAATTTGTTCTCTGGGTATCTCTGTGATTTTTGGCCTCTCTGCTCATGGTTGTAAGATGGCTGCCTTAGCTCTCTGCAGCATGTCCTCATATCAGTGTCCCAAGATTAAAGGAAGAGAATGGTTGGCATAAGAAAAAAACAAACAAACAAAAAAAACAAAACAAAAAAAAAAAAACAAGACAAAAGGAACATGTGTTTGAATTGTATTCCTGACCCCCAAAAGTACATTGTAATCCTTTCCTCTAGGACTCAGAGTACCTCCTTACTTGGAGATAGTCTTTACAGAGTTGAAGAAATAAAAGCAAGGTCATTAGGGTGGGCCTTAATCCACTTTGACTGGTGTCCTTATTAAAAGGGAGGAAATTTGGGCATGGAGACAGACACACAAAGATAAGATTATTTGAAGACACACAGGGAGGCAACAGCCATCTACGAGTCAAGGAGAGAGGTCTGGATCACACCCTTCCTTCACAGACTTCAGAAGGAACCTGTTCTGCCAACATCTTGACTTTGAACTTTGAGCCTCCAGAACTTAGAGGAGATAAATTTCCATTGTTCAGGCTGTCCAATGTATGATGCTTTGTATAGGAGTCCTAGGAAACTGATACACAGCCCTTATGTGCAGATTTTCCATTATACTTTTTAACCAAAAGACCTGCAAGGGAGAGTGAGGGAAGTGAGCATCCATGAGGAGGGAACGAGATAGCCATCCTTGGGGTCTGCTGCCTCTAGCTGGGACACCTGGGACTGAGGAGATCGCTACTCGGAAGAAAAGTTCAGTTCTGTTGACAATGAACAAAGGGGTGATAACTGCTGAGTTGCCTAATCATCTTATCACCTACAATCTGATCCACTTGTTTTGTAGCAAAATCCTGCTTAAATCACATTAGCCTGACTCTTTAGAAGTAAAATT
This sequence comes from Loris lydekkerianus, assembly GCA_963574355.1. NCBI lineage: Eukaryota > Metazoa > Chordata > Mammalia > Primates > Lorisidae > Loris > Loris lydekkerianus. Next base: position 63,230 of record CAUYPK010074260.1, read on the forward strand.
GACAACTGCATGTATCATTCAGTATAGCCAAGTTGTTCCAAACTAACAACCTCCAAATCTCACTGGCTTCATACAATGACAGTTTGGTTTCTAAATCATGCTACATGTTTTCTAGCAATTGGCAAAGAGTTCTGTTCCACAGTCATTTGGGGGATCTACACTGATGCAGTAATGCAGGGTGTCCTTAGTTAACATTGGAGGGAAAAAGAACCTTGAAGGGTCTCATGCCTGCAATTAAATGCTTGGGCTCAGGGACACATGTCCCTTCCACACACTCATTATGCAGTGTAGTCATGTGGCAACACCCAACTTCAAGGGGCAAGGGAGAGTATTCCTCCAAGTGCCCAGAGGAAAACCAGATTCAGGTGAGCACTAGAAGACTCTGTTGCAAAATGCTAGCACAGAATTTGCATATCTTGTGTTTAAACTCAATTATCTTCAATTAGAAATGCTTTGGCTGGCTGGGCATGATGGCTCATGCCTATAATCCTAGCAGCTTGGGAGGCTGAAGTGGGTGGATTGCTTGAGTTCAGGAGTTGGAGACCAGCCTGTCTACTAAAAATAGAAAAACTAGCTGGGTGCCTATAGTCCCAGCTACTTGGGAGGCTAAGGCAAGAATATTGCTTGAGCCCAAGAGTGTGAGGTTGCAGTGAGCTATGATGCCATGGCACTCTACCCAGGGTGACAGAGACTCTGTCTCAAAAAGAGGGAGGAGGAGAAGGAGGAGATGTAGAAATGCTTTGGGCTGCAAGTAACAGACAACCTAGTCGTAGATCAGGCTGTAAAGAGATTTAATTTTCTAACATAACAAGAAGGTGCACAGCACCAGGGTTGGTGCAGATGATCAATAATGCCAGCAAAGTCTCTGGCATGTTTTTTCTCTCCTACTCGCAGCGTCTCCACCTCACATTCTCAATCTGGTCTCGTTATGATCTTAAGATAGCTACTTCAGCTCCATACATCAGGTTCTCATTCTCATGCCAAAGGGAGGGTGAAGTTGCAGGTGGAAAAGCAAAGGGCTCTCCTTTAACACAAAGGATAATCTTTCCTGGAAGCCTCTCCTATCAAACTTGGAAATCATATGATTGGCAAAAAAAAAAAAAAAAAGCTAGGATAAACTTTACTCACCTAGACCAATCATAATTTGTTTGTTGGAGCTGGGCACCTGCCACCCCAATTAAGGTTGGAGTTCTGTCACCAAGAAAGAACAGCTGACAGTAGGGATACAATGGGCCCCCTATAGCATTCCAAGCCTTTGTTTTGTCTGGAGCACCTGGAAGCAGGTGTGTGACGGAACAGGTGACTGGGAGGACTGTGTACTGCAGGATGTCCGAGGTACCGATTCCCACAGTGAGTCAAGGCCATGGCTGACCACACAGAGCTACTGGTAGAATTAATCCCTGGTCATTCCAATCAAATTCACCTGCCATCTGTCTTCTCCATGACCACTGGACACGATTTACCTCTCCGCTGTGTATACCTGTTGTATGAAGGGGAGCCACATTGCACTGGCCAGACATGTAATCAACAGTCAGACACGTTAGGGAATAGAGACAGGACTCAGTTTGCAGCAGTGTACAGAGGAATCTGTTGGAGAGATTTTCTTCATGTTCCTTCAATAATAATAATAATAAAATGATATGCCAACAAAGTACTGCAAGATATTCTTATCTATTAATATATCTCCCACTGAAACTTGTATCGCATCACATTCTGAATATCAGCATAAAAGTGACAAAGCATCGTCTGTAAGATGTGACTCCATGACCCTCACATTGAAACCTCTGGCACTGATGCTATTCTGGTCTAAATTTGATAATAGCGTTGGAGGCACACATGTTGTTTTGCCCTAATACAGAGCTGCTTTGGCAGGATGAATGAGCTGAACTTGATTTATATTAAAAACAATGGCAAGAGAGACGTGTTCTTCTTCTTATTCTTCTTCTTTTTTTTTTTTTTTGTCAAATCTGAAACATCTGGAATTCTAGCTGCCATGCGAGGATTTTCATATTTAGTCTGTAATGCAACATGGGAACTGTGATTAAAGCCAAAACATTGACTTTTAATCAGTGGAAGGTTTAATTGAAAAGACTCTTTATCTGGGGCTTATGTAATATTAGTGTGTATTGTGTATTTAACTTTTTTAAACCAATTTTATGTATTTCAGTTTAGTGTAGCATAACAAAAACACTTCATAGACACTTTTTGTTGTAACTTTTACACACAATTTAATCCAATTGTCTGCATCATTGTGAGGGGAGTAATCCCAGCTTGAGCCAATGAAAACTTTTCTGGTCACATCTTAGGACACATGAAAGGGGCAGGTTGGGAGATTTGATCAGATTTGTGTTTCCAAAAGACCTTTTGTGTGAGGAATAAATTGAAAGGAGGCAAGAAAGGAACAGGTCCCCAAACCAATAATAGCAACAACAGCAAAAAAAGTGGGCATGATGGACAGAGACATGGGAGAACAGGTGTAGTATGAAGTTCATTGTCAGATCCAGGAGGTGAATACATGGTTGCTCACGGAACAGTGCTTCCGACTTTTCTGTATGTTTAAAAATTAAATAATATAACCAAAAAAAAGTGGATATAGGTAGACCGGTAGGTGAGCTTTGCTGTAGCCAAGGCAAGAGATTAAAGGTTAAGTTTATGCTTTAAAAAAAAATGGTTAGAATTTGAACCCTGAGGTTAACAAGCTTGGCAAGAGACAAATGGCTTGAACTAAATTAACTCTTAGAACTTAGTTGCAAATCATTTCTACTCTGCCCAGAGAAAGAGGGCCTGGCACCTTATTTATAACTCCCTGCTTGTTGATTCTGCTCAAAGCTCAATCTCAATCTACATTCCCCCTTTCACTTTGGTTTTGTTTTGTTTGCTGTTAGATTGTCTTTCTCCAGGGTTTACAGGAAATAAAAGAAACTTGATCAATTAGATGATTTTTCCTTTAGGCCAATTGTTTTATCATTAAAAAAAAATTTTGGTTTCTTTGAAAAGACATGAACACCCCCTCCCCAATGTGTATAGGTCCATATAAGGAAATTTGGGTACACTGGGGGCTGAGGAGAGTTCAGGTTCACTTAAAGCTCCAGATCCAGGTGGCCAGGTCAAGAACTTCCTGGTCCCCTCTAAGGGTACCTACCTCAGTAGCTGGGGAGTCTGTGCACCCTGCTGCCGGGTACAGATGTCCTGAGAGCACTGCTGGAGTTAGTAGAACACAGCAAATACTGGGGCTTCTGTCATTCCATCTCATGGAAATGGCACCGGCCTGCAAGCCCAAAGGTGGCCCAATTAGCATACAGTAATTAGAATTGCTGCAACAAGCTGCCTCCTTGTTTTCCTTTGTGGGCACCGTGAAGGTGGAGATAGTGCCCTTGCAGACTGGGCTGTCAGAGCTGCGCACAGAGCTGTCAGTCTGCACCCCTTGTCCTGCTGATGCACAGAGAGGCTCAGCATTTGCAAGGGTGGAGTCAGAGAAAAGGCTGGAGGCTGGAGGCTGGAGGAAGAGCAAGAGGTGAGTCCTGGCAGCCAGGAAACTGTACCCAGTGCTGGTGGCTGGCAGGCAGGAAGGGGTGCTCTCCCTCACCCCCCTCTGGCAGCTGCACTTTGCCATCTAGACAAGGGGATGAACAGCCCTGCACCTTTTCCCTTGGTGAAGCAGTGCTGTCCCCAAGAGGAGGTGGCCACTGTGTTAAGCAGTGCCCTGAACGGGACCCTCAGGCAAGAGGGTAGGGGAAGCCTGGGGTCTCTTCACTGTGGGAAGGCCACCACATTTTGGGGGTACCTCCTTTCTCAGAACAGGAGAAGATGCGTGTGTATCCCCCAAAGTAGACATAGAATCCAAGTGTCAGTGAAATAAGAATGGACAGCTGTGGGAGGAGGGTCAGAGTAAGTGAGAGCAAGATTCAGAGGCCAGCACTGTCCAGAGGGTGTGGGCATATGTTTCAGAAAGCTGATGCTAGTTATAAAACCTACTGGTACAGGGCACATGGCCAAGGTTGCCTGGAATGGCTCCATCCAACAGGCTGATGCTTTGTTGTCCAAATGTGTGACCCACCTTGGGTCCTGCCTATGACTTTTCTCCTGTCATATGTTGGGTTTGGTTTGAAGGAGCTTGTAGTCCAGGGCTTAACAAACTGCCACCTGGGTGACGCTCCTGTCAGGCTCCCCTTGGCTACCATCTTTCCCATCCCTTCTTCTTGCCACTCCCTCTGACCACCAGGCTCTCAAATGTAGCTGGACTCAGACTACCATCTGCAGCCCTCATGCCGTACCTCAGCCCCAAGTGGGTCTCTCCGTATCCTTGGCCCCCTCCCTGACCAGCAGGCAGCACACACTGGCCCGGGCCTCCTTTTCTCACCTCTGCCTTAGAAATTATATGCTTTGTTTTCACCTCGTACCAGGTGGGGTAGCAGGTTTGGAAAATTGCTGGTGCCAACAGCGGATCATGGATTGAAAGCTGGGGTGCTTCTAACATGGTTTTTGATGAGAAGACAATATCTTAACCCTCAAAACACAATGCCTTGCATGTGGGCCTCTGCTAAAACAAAGTATTGGGCATCTCCTATGGTTTGTGTATGATAAATTCCAATTTGCTTTATACGACTGCCAGTCTGCACCCCTTGTCCTGCTGATGCACAGAGAGGCTCAGCATTTGCAAGGGTGGAGTAAGAGAAAAGGCTGGAGGCTGGAGGAAGAGCAAGAGGTGAGTCCTGGCGGCCAGGAAACTGTGCCCAGTGCTGGTGGCCCCTGCGTGACAAGCACCTGGGACCCACACTTCCAGGCTTGTCCCCTCCACGACCTCTCGTGTGTCTTATGCTCTGGCTGCCCAGGACTCCTTGGTGCTCGGTGCACCCCTCCCACTGCATCCTTCCTCATCTGTGTCTCCTGCTTCTTGTTCCTCTTCTAGCTGCTGAAATTCCACCATTCCTTCAAGGCTCCTGTCAGCTTTGAACATGCGACCCATCATTCTGTGTTGGTGGTGAATTTTTCCTTCTTGCTTTTTTGGGTTCCATTCTCACAACGCCTCCTTTATCCAATTCTTCCATCAGTTCATCCTCCCTCTGTCTGTTTCTCTACTCACCCATCCAGACATTTATCCCTCCCTCCCTCCTTCTTTCCCTCCTCCTATCCTCTTTCCATCCACCCACTCGCCCATTCACTCATCCATCCTGTCATTCAGAAAATGAATTCTATGTACTGCTCTGGGCTCTGGGATAAGCAGGGAACCACTTCTGCCACTTCTGCCTCCATACAGTTGGCAGTCTCATGTGGATGGGGGCAAGAGGAAAACCAAAGTAGTAAGGTTATCCCGGTCCTGAGGGTGAACCCTGAGGATACACACCCGGGAACCCTGCCTCTGCCCTGCAGGAGGTCTAGGGCTGACGGCAGAGACAGACACGTAGATAATTATCTCCAAGACGATATCCCAGTGCTGATCAGATAAAGTATGGACACAATGTCATAGAATTGCAGGTGATGAAATGATTACTTCTGCTAGGGGATCTGAGAAAATCTTAGGAAGGACAAGATCTACGAGCTCAACTCAACAGGAAAAGCAGCAGCCTTTGTTGGGGGGATGTCTGGGGAAGGACCCAGGTGCACCATGCAGAGGAAACAGAGGGACAGATGTGTCTGGGGGAAAAGCAAGAGTTCTGTTACGGCTGGAGGGTGAGACAGGCACCTTGTTCTCAGGCAGCATCCACCCTCGGTCCCTGCCCCAGTCTGTCCTGACTTTCGTTTGTGCTGCCGACCTGTCATGGGCAGAAGCTCACTGTCCTTGGCAGCCCTGTGCTGGAGCCTCTTTCTGGCCAGGGTCACACTGCCATGTCAGGGCTGTGATTCTAGAGGCTGCTTGGGTCTTCTCCACACGTGGGCAACACTGAATGCTGGAGCCCACGGAGCCGATCCCCCACACCCTGCAGTCATCATGAGACACAGGGTTGCGTGCTCTGGAAAAGGCTTTTAATGGGAGCAGAGCATCTGTCCAGCTAATTCCCTCTACTGCCCTGTTTTATGTGGCTGGGGAGAGGGGAAACAAGATTTTCTGAGATGCAGAAAGAGGGATCAAGAAAACGGGCTGGATCCTGGTCTGTGGGGCCCGAGGCCTGAGCTGGACCTGGGGGTCCTGCACTTGAGAGCATCCCTCTCCTAAAGGACTGCTCCCACCCCAGCGGCCCGTTTTAGTGGAGCAGAGACATGGCTACAAGTCAAAGTGGAGTGATTTTCAGACCAGACAATTCTCTGTTCTAGGGAACATGCAGTCATTGAGGGGGTAAGAGGATTTCTTTAGCGGTGATGTGGCCTCTGGGAAGAAAAAGAGGACAAAGGAGGGAGGACGTTCTCCTACCCGGGGCTAGACACGTGGGTGGCCACCTCCCCCATCCAGACGCAGAGCTGGCGAGAAGGGACTGAAATGCACTATCTCACAGCTGTGCTGGCTGCTTTGGGTTTTGTTTTTCAAAAACACCTGGCCTGAAGTTAGACCTCAGATCCCCTAGCAGAAGTAATCATTTCCACCAACCATGGCCCCTTTCTCCCTGATTGAAGGCTAAGAATCCTGCCTTGTAACAATACCAGGGGATTACAGTGTTTTGGAGACTGGGCCGTGCATTTACATACTTTATCTCATTTAGTCATTTAGTCTTCCCAGCAGTGCTAAGAAGCAGAGGCACTAGGGCTCATACTGTCCCAGGAGGAGAACTTGGTTCAAGAGGTTGCAAGACATTGCTTGCTGAGGTTTGAACAAGCTTGCTTGTCATTTCCAACTTAGCTTTCTCTGATACTTGCTCTCTCTAAGATACCTCGGCAGATAGTCAAGGACAGACATCACAGGCCTGCCTAATTTCTTCTTACTGCTCATCTTGGTCTTTGTCCCTCATGTCAAATGGTTTAAATTTGGCTAAGCTGATCCCTTTCCTCTGGATGTGTTCCAGTGGATCACTATGCTCAGGTTAGTATGATATGTTAAGTGTATCCAGAAGAGCAGGGCTTACTGGCTTCTACCTCATTCCGAATGTCATGTTCCTATTAATGCAACCCTACCATCAGTTAAGGAATCTATCAGTATAGGGAAGAGGGCTTCAACAAAGGCACCACAATCAGGAGGGAAGGAAGTGGGTCCAGGAGCACACGAGCAGAAGCATGGCTGGCGAGCTCACTGTCTGCCTGTATCTAATTGCTACTTGTGCCTCGAATATGTGGTCAGTGATGATCTAATTTTCTTGGGGGAAGCATGTGGGACAGGGGAATAGCTCTTTACTAAACTCTGAACTTGGACAAGTTTAAGTCTCATTTATTTCCATAAGTGTTACATCTGGGGTAAGGGTTATGACTAACATGTATGAAGTCTTGACAAACTGCTTGGTATGTGGTAGGCATTAGACTAAGCATGAACGTTCTTATTATTCATTCTTGGTTTGGGTTGGAGAAATAGCTGTCCTTTTATCAAAGGGCTGACATGGCTCACAGTGTGGCCCTAGGTGACTTAGTAACCAAATCAAGTGAAGCCAGCCCTCTGTGCAGTACACAGGCTGCCGTTGGATTGCAAGTTTAGTGCAGTGAGGGCATCTGGAGAATGCGTTTTGCTTGGAGGATGTGTGAACACTGCGTTCACTTTTAACCGGGTGTGCCTACCACACAAGCTAATGTAAAAAATGAGTGTGGAAATAGATATAAAACTGCATTGTTAAAGTGTGGGGCACATGCTATTCTTCCTTTTACACAGTCCATCCTGCCTCTCTAATGCATGAACCTATTAGATCAACATTTAAGACTTTCTTATAGAAGGCTGCCATATGCCGGAAGCAACAGCAACGTTTTTTCTCAGAAAGAAATGGCTGCAAGCCCATGGTTTTTATTGATTTACATTTGCAAGCCATAACTCCTTATCTCTCTTTTCTTCTTAATAGCATGATGTCCATTTGTGCAATATATTAGCGTGGCCAGCATTGATGCCAAGTCCTGAACAAGTAGAAGGGAAGTGTTGATGTGTGTTGAACAGCCAGTTGGGAAGCTAGGTTATTGGGCTCTATCTCCCCTTTTCACTGTCCCCAGGGAAAAAGAAGCACCCAAATTGCTTCTCTGCAGGGTCCTGAGGATGAATCATTTATACTTTCAAAGTTCTTTGAGATCTTTGGGTACTATATAAATGTGAAGCATAATAATTATGAATTATAAGTGAAGCAGACGGAGGTATTAAATTAAATAGCACCATTGTGTTATTTTTCATCAGGATTCAGAGCAGCCGACCTTCCCAGCAGAAGTAACTTAGATAATTTGATTCTCTCACTTAACCAGGACTGATCACTGCAGGGATAGAAATTAATTTCTTGAAAAACAGCTGCTGATCTCTCTCCCAGTTTTTCAAATATGGTCATAATGAAACCATAGTGGAGGTTCCTTTGGGTGACTCAGTGGGGGCCCAATAAGTGGTTCTTCAATTTTTGGTTTACCTGAAAAAGTGGTCAGAACACATGAGTGTCCTCTGAGCATCAACTGCTGTGGTCACATCTACCCACACCAGTTTGAATGGCTAAAAGGGACTGGCTGTGCACAAGCCAAATGATTCGGAGCTTTAATGAAACAAGGCTCAATCTAGCTATAATTTGTCTGAATTCATCCCTTCCAGATAACCCCAGAAGGCAGAGTTGGCACTGCCAGCATCACTGTTTTCCCCTTTGCCAGGGAAATCAATAGGAAGGTCATGTGTGAGTGGCACTAAACCTTTGCAATTCTGTTAACAGATTCTGTGACATGCAGCAGAGTGACAGTTTGGTGCAGCCAAATTGGTCCTAGGCTGTCAGCCTGGATGAGCAGCCGGGGATCAGAGCTAGAGTAGGGAGAAGGCTGAATAGGCCCAGGGAAGCCAGAAAATAGCACAAGTATTTATTTGAGTACATCCTCCTTGTCTATGACATCCTACTATTTACTCATCCTTGGCTTCCACCTCTCAGTGGCTGTGTAATCTCAAGGAAGTCATTTAACCGTTCTGAGCCTCAATATTCCCACCCATCAGATAAAGGAATTGAAATAGGTAATTCTCTGGTTCGAATGTTTCTTTCCATCAAATCTCATGTTGAAATTTGATCCCCAGTGTTGGAGGTGGAGCCTAGTGGGAAGTGTTTGAGTCATGGGGTGGATCCTTCATTAATGGATACTGCCTCCCTCGGCAGGTAAGTGAATTCTTGCTCTATTAGCTCCTGGTTGCTAAAAAGAGCCTGATGCCTCTCCTCTGTCTCTGTCTTTCTCTCTTGCTTCCTCTCACCATGTAATCTCTGCACCTGCTCCCCTTTGCCCTCTGCCATGAGTGGAAGCAGCCTGAGGCCTTCGCCAGAAGCAGATGCTGGTGCCATACTTTATGCATAGTCTGCTGATCTGTGAGCTCAATAAACCTCTTTTGTTTATAACTTATTCAGCCTCAGGTAGTCCTTTATAGCAACATGAGCAGAGTAAGACAGGTGATTTCTAAGATCCTCTATGACCCTGAAATTGTCTATTGCGATCTGCAAATACCATATTAAAGCAGAAAAAGAAAGGCTATGGGCTACGCTGGGGACACAAATCAGCCTGTTGGGATTCAGCCATATTAAAATAAGTCCTCCATATACTTTCTCTTAATAGTCCTCTGACTTGATTCCTAGATCTTATCTCTCCAAGTATTCAGCTAGAACTCAGACACTCTCCATTGGGGTGAGTCTGCCATTCTGGGAGCAAAGCAGACTGAAAAATAAATAGCATGTGAAGGTAGGTGAATGAACAGTTTGTCTGAAATGTCAAAATTTAGGTCTTTCTTTTCTGCTATTATTTAAGAAGTATGTCAGAAAGGCAGTGAGCTATCAACTACAGGCTTCAGGGACAATCATATAAAAACAACTAAACATTAAGGTTAATAAATTCCTCTTCCCCTGATCTGTTTCCGGCCACCCTACACCCTAATGGGACTTCTGTGACTTCTTTCCCACATTCAAGTTTGCCTTGAAGTTAATGTTTCCCAGATTTTGATTTTGTTTTAATATAATATTTACAATACAGTTTCGTAGAGGAGAGGGGAGGGCAGAGTATGCAGCAGAGATGACTTACCTTTCCACCAATGTTTGAGTTTCCTCTGAATAACACAGAGTTATTACTGGAAAGTGACTTCCCAAGAAGACCTCATGCTCAGCCTGGGGGTCTGCATGTGGCTGTGTGGTGGATGTGAGCAGAGGTGATTTATATCACTTAGGAAGCAGATACACCTTGTCTAATGCTCTTTCTCCTTTTCTGCCATCTGGATATGGATAATGACAAGAACATGGGATTAGCTGAGGCACAGTTTAGAGGGAGCTTGAGGTCTCTGAATCACTTCATGGAGGAAAGCCACTAGCCAGCCAGGGACATCTATCAAAAATAAACTTTCTGTTGTCTCTCACAGCTTGACAAAGACTTTATGATACTCTGCCTTCGCATTCTGGATCTACTTCACCTTCTCCTTTGAAGATACTTTGGAGGCAGGTTTTACTAAAATTACGGTTTATCTAAATTTTAGATTAGATTCTAAAGGGAAGAGCTGTCCTGCCTGGAACTGAGTAATGGGACGTGGCATGTGCATGGTGGGACATGAAGAACCATGGCAGGACACTAATGCCCAGTTGGGTGGGTACAAAAGGGACAGGAGACCATGCAGAGAAGAAAGTAGTGAGGCTGAGGAGAAAGGCAGGACAAGGCAATGGGGAGGAATGCAGAGCATAGTAAGAAAAATGCATCTGGTGGCAGTTGGCACTTTTTGAAAGCCCATTCCCCAATCTCTTCACTTTATAATCCATGTGGATCCCACCACTCAGGGTGGTCTGCAAAGGGGCATCCAAAAAAAGATCGCAAATTTTTGACATTTCTTCTGTTGGGAAACAGGTTCCCAGTCTCCTCCCCTTGGGTGAGAACAGCATGACTCAACCGAGACTGTTTCAACCCAGAGAATGTGATAGAAGTGGTAGGTTACAACTTCCAAGGCTGGATCACAGAAGGCTAGAACATTTCTGCCTTGTTCTCTTGGGATGCTCATTCTAGAGAAAGCCATATGTTACCTAAGAAGTCTGATGGCACTGAAACCCTCATGCCAGCGAGGTCCTGTGTAGGTGTTTTGGTCAACAGCTCCCATTGTGCTCACGGGTAGCCACTGGCATCACCATCAGCCATTTGTATGCACCATCTTGGACATCCAGCCCAACTAAGCCTTCATGTGACTGAAGCCCCAGCTGGTATCCGACTGCAACTGCTTAAGAGATCCCAGTGAGAACATCCCAGTTGAATCTTTCCCAAATTTCTGGTCCACAAAATCATGAGCAAAATTAAATGGTTGTTTTAAACTGTTACATTTTGGTGTAATTTTTTACTCAGCAATTGTAATGAGAATACCAACTATGGTATCAAGTATTGTAATGGTACAGGAGAACTCTTAGGTGGAATCAGAGTCCCTCTAAGGTGACCCACAGGTGAGGAGGTCTCACTATGAGAAGGCTTTTTGGAACCTGTGCCGTCTGTGTTTCCTGCCTTTCTTTTCTTTTCTTTTTTTCTCTATACATGTACATGTGTCTATTTGATTCCCACTTTTTGCCTTCACAAAATTAAAGAGGCTTAAAATTTAATAAAAATAACAATGTTTAAGATGAGGACTAGAAACAAAAACCTCATAAAGAATGAAGGAAGATAAATAAATGCATTTGGAAAAGAAATCAGATGATTGCTGCAACAAAATATTGATACTAATAATGCAAGAAAAGTAACATTCACATTGTCAGATAAAAGTATGTCTATCATAGAATGCTTTGACTCTGAGGTTCAGTATGGAGTCATCAGTTAACTTCTTTTTTTTCCCCCCAAATTCTCAAAAAATAGACAACTAATATTTACAAATAAAAATAGAAGAAAATTTCAAAAAAAAGATCATGCCCAATCTCATAGACAATAGAAAAAGAAGAAACACTTCAAAATCATTCTACTTCATCTGGATATATCTGATATTGAAATCAGAAAAAATATATTATAAAGTGAAATTATAAATGTATTTCACTTATAAATGAAGATGCAATATCCTAAACAACATATTAACAAGTTGAATGAAAAATTATTGTTCAAATAATGTACTTTGGTCAAAGTTAAATCCAATTTATGCAAGAATTAGTCACTATTTTCTTTTCTTTTCTTTTCCTTTCCCTCACACCCTCCCTCCTTCTCTCTCTGTCTGCTCTCTCCTTCCTCCACCCCTACCGTGTCATTAATTGTCATTAATTGTCCTCATATCAAAGTTGAATACATAGGATTTATGCTTCTGCATTCCTGTGATGCTTCACTAAGAATAATGTGTTCCACCTCCATCCAGGTTAATGCAAATGTTGCAAAATCTCCATTTTTTAATGGCTGAATAGTATTCCATGGTATACATATACCACAGCTTGCCAATCCATTCCTGGGTTGAGGAGCATTTAGGCTGTTTCCACATTTTAGTGTTTGTAAATTGAGCTTCTATAAGCAGTCTAGTAAAAGTGTCTTTATAATAAAAGTTTTTTTTTTTTTTT